>OY744494.1:5831750-5876016 GCA_963556185.1 Pseudopediastrum boryanum
GGTGGATGGGGAGGGGGGGTGAGAGGGGAGGATGGGGGGAAGCTACTGCTGTGTGATCCCTTCGAGATACCAGCAGAAGGATTGTCTTTAGGGGTGGATGGGGGGGGGGGGGTGAGAGGGGAGGATGTGGGGAAGCTACTGCTGTGTGATCCCTCCGAGATACCAGCAGAAGCAGAAGGATTATCATTAGAGCTTGGTGTGAGCAAGGAGGTCATCGAGAAGCATATCGGTCATATTACATGTCATATGACACAACCCGGCGGCCACATGGCGGCCACTTCTGCTTGGTTCTGCATGCTGAGCTTGCAGGTGTGTCCGGTCCATCAAGCCTTGTCAAGACTGCCCTGGAGGAAATGGAAGAAGGTCCTCAAAGTGGAAGGCTGCATAAATCTCAACACCAGCACCTCCACTGTTCTTATTCCATCCAGCTGTAGCGATCCCCTCCCACCAGTGGCCAAAGCCCACACTGCAGCGGAGTCCCCGCTTATGCGTACCTCATTGGCACGGCAATTGAATGAGAAGATGGCAAGGAGCACTTTTGGGGCCAGAACAAGCTCCTTCTCGCGATCGTCCTTGGAGCACGGTAGCATGATCATGCAGGCTGGTGAATTATCTGTGTAATGCTTTGTGGTAATAAGCACATTAAGGAGTGATCAGGTTACTGGGCGCAAATCTGCTGGTTACAAGGGGCTCCCAGCATTCCGCTTCTCTAATCCAGAGTGACTAGCCTTGTGCATTCAGTGCCTGTTGGGAAGGACCTAGACCTGCTGTGAAGAGAATGCATTCCTAGTCAACATGGTACCTGCTGAAAGTGAAGTGGGCAACCCTCCATTGGGTCTCTGTTCCCAGAAAGTGAAATACTGAACATCATTCTACCACTGTGAACTCCTTCCAGCTGTGCAGTGATTCATCTTGTATATTAATTCCAGTTAGTTGGATGCATGCAAATCTTGGGCCTCTGTGCTAGTTCGGGGCCCGTGCTCGTTGCCATGGTCTGAACTTGTTTGGGTTTGTGATGGCTGGTGTGTTTCAATTCATTTGGTGACTTGTCGATGAGGAATTATTGAGCTTCTCTATCTAGATATATGGGTTCTTTTGGGTGCCCTCATGGTTACATATCTGTTTGATGTGAAAGTGCTTGCTCTATGAATCCATACTATGGTTTTGGTCCGTTGTACCCCTGGCAAAGCAACCCCCTTTCAGTTGCGCTTGCACACGTGTGCATGGGTGCACCTTGACGACTTGTTTGCATGGGTGCATGGTTGCACCTTGGCGATTTGTTTGCATGGGTGCATGGTTGCACCTTGACGGTGTGTTTCCATGGGCGCATGGGTGCACCTTGACGGTTTGTTTGCCCTTGCCCAGCGGCGCTTGGCCAGCATTTGAGGCTGTGCTAAGTGAATATGCGGTTGGAGCCTACGTTGGCTACTTAGGGATGGGTAACCGCTGCCGCCACCGGAGCCCCACTTCGTTGGGCCCGTTTGGTAAATCTGGTAAATTGAACGTACATGGATGGTGGTTGGGCCTTTTTTTCTTGAGGTTGCAAACTGCTAGTGCTTTACGTGCGTGTGTTCAATGGGATTTGCTGTTTCTTGTCAACCGCATGCTATTCGCACCAATATCCAGAAAGGCGGCAGTGACGATGATGAGCTTTGACACTCTACAGCGCGGGGATCCGAAAGTGGGCATGGACGAATTTTATGTCATTTTTCCGTCCCAGAAACCGTTTTGTCAAGTAGTTGATAATCTTAACAGTTAATGGGCCTCGCGCTACTTAGGTGCACGCAAAAACGACCGACTTGCTGGGCTCACCGGCGATCTATCTGCAGCTGAGTTGCCGGTGAGCACTCCGCTGGGAGTTGTTACTGAGACTCTTATCAAAGACAAGGCCACACGGCATTGGTTGATCCAGGTTACTTGTAAGACCAACAGATATACGACGGGACTCACTCCACGGCTCCACTACCGCCCAATACCCCTTCATGGGTTATGACCCATCTTATTTTCCCGTGTCTGGATGTGTCTCCCATGGGCCTCGCCCGGCAAATTGGCCGCACTGGCATGCGAATACAAGAGGGGTGGTACACAATCATGATCACATTCCAATTCTCTACTGAGCTTCAGCTCTTCCATACATACTCCATGATCCCGTGCATCCATCCACATGGCACCTCCTAGTCTCCTGTTTTGCAGGCGCAGGGCCAACGACACATGCGTAGGGTTGTTGGGCCGTATCCACCGTATGGATACCGTATCGTATATATACCGTATTATACGGCGTATCCGTATCGGACCCTGAAAAATGGCCGTAGTATACGGTTTGGCAGATACGGTCCATATACGGCCATTATACGGCGTATTTCAGTCCGTGGTAAGGCATAAACACAAAACGCCTAGTTTTTATCCAGATTTGGCAATGGTTATCCCACCAACGTGGAAGTAATCTGTGCGTGAGCATGCATTTGCAGCAGGCCGGCACGTGCTCGCTCGTCTGGGTCGACGATCGGCACCCGTTCGTCGGCACTATTAACGCTGTAGGTTGACAGAAGAGCACGCATGTATGCAATCAGATTGGTGGACACTGCTAATGTTACTTACGAGGATCCAACTCGAAGAGTGCATGGCACGAAGCCAGGTGCCGTTCATTATCTCTGATGATGTGAGCAAGCAGTACTAACAGCATGAGCAATACAACAGACCAATGAAATGTCACCATACTGTGCGTGAGCAGATGAAGACATACTGCATTGGTGCTGTTGCATGTGTGCTTTTGCTTTGAGTTTGTCGTGGTTTGGACTACTGCTTGCCTGCGTTATCGTTTCGCAGGTATCTAAGCATTAACAACGTAGAAGCCAGCAAGTACAGGCTCTGTAGTGCAGTTGGTTCTCGGCTGCCCTGCTTCTTGCATCAAATTGATGCTGATGCAGGGCTATAAGGCACCATACTGCAGCAGATTGGTGCTAGCAGTACATCTAAGTAACTAGGATGGAGATCTGGCATAAAAAAACTTGCTGAGGTCTCAAATGACCAGATCCAGAAATGGGCACTGCAATATACGGATACGGATACAGTATATATACGGATATACGGGTATAATACGGATATACGGGGTATATGGAATTTCAATATACGGTTGCCAACAAGGCTACACATGCGCCTACATAACCCCTGCTACTCGGCTCCATGCTGAACCTACCCAGGCATGTTCTGAACCATATGTCTCTAAGCAAATGGTATCCAGCATACATATGCCGGCATGCATATCAATGACAAGGCCAGCTCACACCCTCATACTCACCACCTTGTACCCAGCCACCTCAAGGTCCCACAACTCAGAGCCTGACTATGCAAAGGTCACATTGGTCTATCATTTCCCACCAGTCACAATGCACACCCTAGCCTTAATGTTGGCTGTGACATGGCAACATACTGGTGCCACAACACCAGCGACTTGAGCGCTTACCCTGCCAACCGCCCCTGCCTTACCACTACCACCACCCACATTGCCAGCTTCAATTATTGCTGTGCTAACCCCTGCAAGCTCTGGCAGCTGCAGCACATTCTCAGCCAGCTTGATCACTCCAGGCTGCTGGCAGAACAGCACCCAGTCCCCAGGCAAGGCTTCTTGAGACGCAGCCAACCTGCGCCCACTACTCATCAGCTCTTTACTCATCAACACCACCCCCTTGCTAGCTCTCATCATATCTGGCTCCCTGTGCTTCTCCCATGCGTTGTTGTTAGGTTGCCTAGTACCCGCACCACTATTGGCTGCTGCTGCTGCGACAGCAGCAGCTGCTGATCCCCTGACAACCCCATAGCCAGGCACATAGAGCTTGAACAAGCGTGTGTGCATAAGGCTCACTAGGATGGAGCATTGTACAGCCGCCTCCACCAGGTCCCTCACAAAAGCTTGGAGCTCAGGGGCTTTGAGGACCTCGGAGGCAGGAAAGTTGTTGATCCACCTGAAGAGGCAGGCAGGTGATGTGGAGCCGGCTTCCAAAGGGGCTAGGTGCGGGACGCCTGCTGCTAATGCCCGTAAGAAGGAGTCCTTGTAGTGCTGGAGCAGTTTGACGTATGGGCCATGGACACCACCACTGGCAGAAGTAGCAGCACGGGTGCTACCCTGTTGAGCACCGTTTGTGAAGCTCTCCATCTGCTTGATAAATTGTTGAGCCCTGAGCTTCTCTACTTGCAGGACGAGACGCAGCTCCTCCTCTGAAGAGATGGAGAGAAGGCTGCTGGGCTTGGTGGTGTAGATGTTGTCAATGGGCAGCTGCTCCCATATCCGTGCTGCAACAGCAACTAAGATGGCATGTGTGGCAGCTGTTGTCAGCATGGCATTTGCTTGAGGCCCTCCAGATTCCAGTATGCCTTGCCAGTCACATTCTTGTGGCATAAGGACCGTGATGGCACCTTTGCCCACCAGCACCTTGGCAATGTCCTCGGCTCCTTGGCAGACCTTAGTTAAAGCTGCTTTCAGGTCAGAGCCAGTGGCACCTAACAGCACACCACCTGCACGGAGCATTTGCAAAGCAATGGCTTTATGGACCTCCAATATCTACATGGAATGAGGTTGATAAGGCATTCAGACTGCCTTAGTCATACAAGAGACTACAGCATGGAGTCCTTAGAAAAGTGGGGGAGTTGGTAATTGAAAGGTGAGGAGGTGGCTGGGCACATGGACCGCACATATGCAGCTTTTGTCTGTGACTGGACAAAGCCGAATTCCAAGATGCAATCGCAACAATAGTGTACCAGGAAGTTCTTAGGCTGTGCTGTCCTGATGAGGTAATGGTCAGGCTGCTTGGCGGCTGAAGTGCACCACCAGACCAGACCAAGACACGTAGGTGAAACCAAACTAAACCAAACCAATCGAAAAAGACTCCTTGCACTTGGAATGAGTAGGCTATAGATAGTCATCATGGTTGCTTGATCGGTGAACCGTAGATGGACAAGTAGCGGACAGCGTTCCACTACAGCAAGCTACTCAGTACTCACCGCTGAACATGAAAAGCTCTACACCCTTGCTCTTATGGTACTCTTCCATGACCTTGAGCTCCTCAGTCAAATCATCACACGTCCTGCACATGGTCTGCAATGTATCCTCCTTCTGCTTCATCTGCTGCTCAGTAGCCTTGATCTGCTTCTGCATAGCTCTCAACTGCTCCTCCTGCTGCTGGCATTCCTCGATGGCCTGGCTAAGTTCAGCCTCCTTCCTCTGCAACGATGAGCTGACTTCAGCAAGCTTGGAGCTCAGCTGCTTAAGCTGTTGTGCTGCTTCTTCAGCCTTTCCGGTTTGGTGCTCCTTTTCAGTTGTTGCTGCTGCCAGCTCACTTGCCATCCTGCCACGAAGCTCCTCACACTGCTCCTCATAATCCACTGCTGCTGCCCTGGCTTTGGTCAACTGTTCTTGTAGCATGCTGATGCTGGCGTAGTCAGGGCAGATGCGTTGGAGCCTGATCAGATCAGAGCTGATGTCTTGTAGCACTTGGGCGCGAGCAACAAGAAGGGTGCCTGCTTCTGCATACTGGTCCTTAGAGTTTGCTGTCAGGAGGGGGGTTGTCTGCCTGCAAATGGAGTAGTTCAGAGCAGAAAGGGTACCATTGTCATGAATGGGAGACTCCATGCGAGTCAAGGAAAGGTAAAACCTGTTGTGGTTGCGGCATCAGAATCTGCATTAGCCTCAGCATGCAGTAATAAAGCAGGAACGGCAGCAGGTGCTTATTACTTTTGCATTCATGATATGCCATAGCAAAAGTGCCATAGGCGCCGCAACTCAATGTCTGCATGTCACGATGGGACAAGAGCAATGGAAGCTGATGCTGTGACAGCATAGTACCACTGTCCATCAGAGACTCATGGACAACTAACAAAAGCTGGGTTTCCCCCCCTAATTAGACACAATTAATTGGGAGTTACCAGAACTTGTCGATCAATTCAACAATGTCCCTGATGCAGACACACATGTTATATCAGCGACTTCAGCTAATGGACCCTGAACTACTATACCTCGTCTGCTTTTAACAATTGAATAGCTGAGAACCTCACCTAAGACCCAGTTGAGAATCTCGGCCAGCGTCAACTACAGTGCCACTGCTTTCCCCACTGGTGCTGGAGACGCCATAGGGGCCCCTGTCAGCAGAATACTCATCCACCTCCATGCCATCATCATGGCAGTTGCTGTGCTGCTGCACATGGTCCATGGTGTACTGCAGACTTCGGGGTTTGATGAAATCCAGGTCAGGGAGGGCAGTGCCTACTAAGGCAGTAGCATCACTATCAGGCCCCGCAGGAGAAGAGGCCATGGCATCTGTAACTCGTATTGCTGACATCTCTTGCTGCTGCTGTCTGTGTGGACACACACTACTTGCAATGCCCTGCATTTACATCCAGACAAAGACACAAAGTAAGGCAACCGTAACAGCTATCAATTTAGGACATTGTGCCAGGATGCAGCTCACAACGGCTGTTACGCAGGGCAGCACGCAGACACTTTCATAGGGGCGAACTGTTGCACCAGTTGTCTGGAAGTTCAAGTGCATGCCTGCAAACATGGGTGCCTCATAGTGACAGCAAATTCATTAAGCAGCAGCTCTGATGCGACTAGTCCAAACAAGGAGGACGACTTGGATAGATAGACCGCTCAGAGCACATGGTAACACAAGCAGTGAGCTGTTTTCTGGCTCACTATACCATGGGCTTCACTCTACTTTTCCTGTGGAGATGATTGAAGAGGACAAGGAAGAAGAGATGTGCTGAATCCTTTGCTGGCCCTGCATGCTCACCATTTGAAAGTGGACACATTACCTAACTTAAGGGGACAAGTGGGGCTCACTCTCTTTTAGTGTGTCCAGGTGCAAAGTCCTAGGTGTGTGTGCTACTTTTGCGGTGCTGTAAACTACCGGGTACCATGCAGAATGTAAAGCTGCCCATGGCCATCACTGCAAAGACTAGAAGAGTTGATAGGATGGTGCATTGTAGGGGTATCTTGGATAGATCACGGAATGCTGGGACCCGCCAAAGTACCTTCTACGGAGACCGTTGGAACAGCTCACACTTTGAGGCACCCCGGCGCAAGCTCCACTGACCGGCGGAGGAAGCCGGTCACTGGTCCGAGGCGTGTTTCCGTGATCTACCCGGTAAGCGTTCCGAGTATTTGAACATCTGGCCAGTCTGACATCGACGCCAGCCGGGATCTATCCGGGATCTATCAGGGAACGATCGCCTAACAGTCGTCGCCGACGAGTATAGCTTTGCACAAGCAAGAAGCAGACTCATACTCTTGCGAACACGGCTGGCATACCAATTCAAGCTGCAGTGGGGCTGATCATCAGTATACAGGTTCCAATCGAGCCCACTAACACTTAAGCATAACATACCTCTGGCATTGACCGGACGGTAGGGCACGCACGCACACAGAGCGGATGAGCCCGGAGCCATGTCGGGAATGACTGCAAGGTTAGCGGATGCTCGTTTCCATGTGGCCGTCGACTTTGGCACCTGGGGCAGCGGCTTTGCATACGGTTCGGCCTACGACGGTGATGCCGTGCGTACCTTTGAGTATTGGGAGGGCCAGCGGGGCCGCCCTGCACCCAAGACAAGAACTGCCCTTCTGTATGACACTACCAACCCTCAAGCACCCCTTGAATGGGGTTGGAAGGCAATAAGTGGACATGCAGATCTGCCAGAGGCTGAGAAGGAGAGCGGCCGTTTTGTGCAGCTCACACGGTTCAAGCTGCACCTCATGCCTGATGACTTTCCCGATCTGGATCCTCTACCACCTGGGCTTACGCGCCGCAGAGTCATCACTGATTTCTTACGCTGCATGCACCAGCAGATCTCTGATGTACTGACAGCCAATTATGGGCCAAGGTAAGGGTCTGTACCTACCAACATGCAGTAGACAGTAAAAGATTGGCTGAAGGTGTGAGTTCTGGGACATCGATCTAGACGTCCTTTGGGATGGCTGGCCCCGGCACCTCTGTGTGATGGGGTCGGATGCATTGCAACTCTTATCTGGATGATAAGAGAGCTGTTTGCCAAGCAGCGTTTGGATGTGTAATGAAAGCACACTATACTAGCTGCCCTGCTGAGGTGCCGCTGCAAGCCTACAACAACAAAAGCGTGACACAGCAGCTACCCATCTAGAAGAATTGTTTCCACAGAAGGGGAGCATCCTCATCGACAGTTCTTAATGGTTGTTAAGGTTCTGTCTATTAAGTAATGCCATATTGCAGAGGCATTCCCTTTAGTGACTGACACTCTCGCGTACACCCAGGTGCACTAGTTGTGAAGCGAGCAGCTGCCTTACTGATTCCAGCACTACGCATCCGTCCTTCCCTTACTTGATTGCCAGCAAAGCTAGCATGCTGACAATTGAAGCTTTACTTACACAGGTTTAACACGTTCACCAGGATTTTGATACACCATTGCAAGCGCAGATAGCTTCCCCATTCATTACCCACATGAAGTGACAATATGACTGCTGTGTGATATCCATATCTACCTTGCAGGTTCCGTCCTTCTGCAGTGAGGTGGTGCTTCACTGTCCCTGCTGGTATGACCTCAGCATCAATCCAGATCATGAGGGAAGCAGCCATGGAGGCTGGCTACATTGGCAGTGTGAACTCCAAGGATCTGGTCATTGCCACTGAGCCAGAAGCTGCTGCTCTAGCTGTGAGGCAGAAGCAGGCAGAGCTCACCCCCTTGGCACATACTGGAGGGAACTTCATGGTGATTGACATGGGAGGTGGGACTGTGGACATGACTGTTCACAGGGTCAACTCTGTGGAGTTTGAGTTGACCGAGGTCACTGCACGTCGTTGCATTGGTGAGGTGAGTCCTAGCATGTAGCATCAGTTGGTGGGTGTAGGACCACATTCTGGGACTAGTTGGCAGCCACCCCTTAGCCTCTTTTGTCGGGCTGGGGCAACGGCCTTTGAAAGAAACCACGTCTTCTCTTAGATAGTTGCACAGCTGAAGATTTTTAGCTAGGTGTCAGATGAAGTACGGTCCAACAATCCATCCGGAGTATGCAAGGCTGCTGAAGTTCCACAACATCATCGATGACATAGACATACGCAATGCACCTCTCCCAGCATTGTGGGCTGCACAGACACATGCCCCAAGCACAGAGCAAGCCCTGACAGAGATACAGGCTTACCTGTCCTCACTCAGCGCACCACCAAGAGGCCACACTAAAAGCAGCAGTGTGCGCCAGACTGCAACAGACATCACAGCCCCACTGGTGTACCGAATAGAAACAGGCTATCACGTTTACCAGCGAATCAAAGATGAGGAAAGACAGCCCTTCAAAGATATGCGAGAGCAATTATATAACAACTTTGCAGAAGGGCAGGACCAAGTAGAAGGTATAGAAGGTCTGGCAGTGGCGGCACGCCACACCGGACGAGGGCAAAAGAGAAAGAAAGTAGCAACACAGAACCAGGTCATTGTGCGATGGGCCCCAACAGTTATGCAAGGATGGGTGGTGGAACTGGCTAAGCAAAAGGGCTATCACATTGATGATGCTCCAGAGCACGCTCTACAGCCAATGACCCATCATGAAGTCTGCAACACACCAAACCTCCCGACTGAATGCTGCTGTCCTAACGCCCACCTGCCAGCACGACGAATCCCTGCACGTACAACCCTAGCACATTGCAGCATATGTAGCAGACGATATCATATTGATTGTCTCCCGCTAACCCATCGCCCTGCAGGGGACATATTGGAAGAGGATGTCACGACAGGCTGGACCTGCATTGAATGTAACAGGGATCAGTATGCCACTAATGGCCTCCCTCTTGATATAAGGCACTACAACGTCCATTGGAAGCCCAGTCGAGAAAGTGAGAGCGACCTCATTGCACATAATCCAGTTGTTGCTGAGATGATTGCTGCTTACCGGTTGCAACAGGCAGCAGCAGCAAATGACCGGTCCCCGGCAACTCATGCACTTGGCGAGCTGGCTCAAGCTCAGCAAGGGTTATCGGCACTGCAGCAACAAGGCGACTACTACCCCGATCACCCTCAAAGATACAACATCAACATTGGACAGCAGTACAGCAACATTTTCGACATGGACACATCACCAATGAACCCCCATGCTGATATCCACCCCACAGGAAGACACGAAGTCTATATTAGAGAAGTAGAGATGTGCATAGATGGACAACTGTGGATAAAAACGCTCGCCTGCATATACACACCAGATGGCAAATGTCGCTACACCCTCACCCCTGAAAGGACAGCAATACTGTACCAACAGTACTGCCACAGCACTCGCCACAAACCAAATGTTATGCGGAAGTTGAAGGCAGGTACCTTTCCCCAAGAACTGTATGCCCTCATGTGCAGGTACAGAGATGGAGCACAGATCAAAGATCACAAAGCCATTAGGAAGGTCCAAATAAAGAACCACTGGGCCACTCCCCCTGAGGTGTATGAGGCTCTCAGGCAGCTCACAGACATAACAAAAGAGAGATTCGCAAGCCCACTCAATTACAACCCAACATTTACGATGTACTGGAGCGCCCACAAAAGGGACCAAATCTTTGGGGCAAAATGGGATAGCTACAGATATAGGTGGACCGGCGGAAGCGTGCACAACCCAGAGTATGAGGACGAAGACCTGAATAAGAACATGGCTACTGCCATAGCAGCGGCCCGTAACACAACAGCCCCTGTCTTTGGCATACATATCCTGCCTGCCTGGTCCGATGCAAACAGAACTGCCTACCTTGCATGGCTACAACACTTCCCAGAAAACTGCATGCATCTCCTACAAATACCCCGAAAACACTTCAGGTTCCAGAAACCCACAACTTGGGAACGGGGCGAAATGTATGCAGGAAACCCTAGATGGGACGTAAATATCATTGTCACAGGCAACGCAAAGGGTTTTGAGGCCCACCTCCCTTACTGGGAGAGCGGCTACATGACCAGATTTCTGCAAACGCTGCAGGATGCCATTAATCAGTCCCTGCCGGACGACAAAGAGATACAAGACATCAGCATGTAATACAACCCCCCAAGCAGCAATGCCCCGCCCAGCACATCTCATCAGCCAACATTGCTGACGCCAAAACAGCTCAGCAAAATGGGTTACCCCAAACAAACAAACGGCTCTGAGTCCCTCCGGGACGATTCTGCCACCAGTCAAGACCCTCCAGCCATGGTTGACGCCAGCACTACACTGGATGACCTGGAAACGCAATTAGCCACTGCCCTACCAACAGCCTCACCCCTCCGATACAATTGGAAAAACTATGTCTACACAGATGGTAGCTACAAGCAAACAAGCCACAAAGCATCACCAATAGATGCAGATTGTGATGCCCCAGGCATAGGGGCAGGAGTGTACTTCCCCCCACAAGCAGCCAATGAGGACGATGAACGTGGGGTTCCAATTGTCCCTGCAGGCGACAGCCATCCCCAGAACACCATAAACAGAGCAGAACTGGTTGGTATCCTTGCTGCGCTGAGGAATGGAGCCCACATGATAGCCACCGACAGCCTCAGCTCAATGTACCAAATCAAAAAGATGCTGAGACGCCCACAAGATCTCCTAAATCACCAGCACTGTGAGCTAATTAAAGAGATAGTAACCGAGATCGTCAACAGGGGACTGAGGACAACCCTTCACAAGGTCAAGGGCCATGCTTCCATAATCGGTAATGAACAAGCGGACGCAATCGCTAAGGCGGCTGCGACAGGGGACACCTCCGACTATGAGGAATGTGAGAAGTACGAAAGTCCTAGTAACAACAGGTTGACCCAATATTGGCCGTACAAGACCCAATGGAACAATCGTTGGTCAAGGACCAATGGGCAGCGCACGTTGATTGACCGTTTCAAGCGGGTGAACCCTTTGACAGACCTTCACGACTCGGTACGTCATTACTGCCACCAAAAGAGTCGCTTTGGGATGGCAAACAGAGCTACCTGTTATTTCGAGGCTTTTAAAAGGATTGAGGAAAGACTGGACCTGCCTGCTAGCAACGAGTACATGACCTCGGGAAATATCAAGTATGCAGAACGAAAAACCGCTTTGCGCTACCGGTACGGGACCATGTGGACAAGGAAGATGGCCTATAGGTGTGGACATGCACCTAGTAGCAAATGTCTCCTGTGCGGTGACGAGGATGGCGGACACCACACAGCCTCAGGATGCCCAGCTTTGAAAAGAATGTACATCAACAGGCATAACAAGGTCGGCCGACTAATCATGACAAGAGTGTTAAGGGGACGCAAAGGAGCATTTGTCATTCAAATGGACCTTGGATCAACTGAAAATTGTGCAGAAGACGGCATCATGGCCCACCAGACTAGAAACATCCCGTGGGAGCTCCTTCCAAGGGGACTAAAGGAGGCAGTGCAACAAGCACAAGGCACCACCGATAAGCGCCCTGATGGTATGCTTTACAAACCCAAGAATGGAATCAACCCAGCAGAGTACTGGATAATAGAGGTCAAGATCTGCAGGGATTCAGACCCAACAGGCCAGCAAAGCAAAGCTGATTATCAACACCAAGTACTCATTGACAAAATCAAAGACATAGACCCCACTGCCAAAGTATGGTACTATCCCTTGCTTGTCGGAGTTGCAGGCACCATATACAACAGTACCACCATGAATCTTCAAGCCCTCGGTATCAAAGGGCAAGCTCTAAAGCAATGCATTTCAGAAGTACATACTGCAGCAGTTAAGTCCTTACACAGCATATACACAACAAAAAGAAAACTGGAAAAGCCCAAAGAGCCTCAATGGCACAGGAGGAACTACAAGAAAGTAAGCTAACAAAGGCGGGTGGGCGGAAGCCCACCCACGGATGTAACTATCCTATGGTAGGCTGGCCCAGTGTAATCCTTACACCAGTGGGCCCCTCCCTTAATCTTACGCGGGAGGGCACCTCACGCCCCTCCTTGCGTAGCTCTCTCTCTCTCTCTCTCAGATGAAGTACACAGTACATTTGCTACTGCACTGTGTTTGCACAGCATTTGGTCATCTTTGTCAGCACTGAATATAGCTGCAGCAGCAAGGAATATCACCATGGACTGGCCATGCAGCCTTGCATTGCCCTAATACTTGCTCACAAGCTGAGACAAGGTTTTGTTTATAGCCTAACAGGTACTGGCAATTATAGGAAAGAGAGGTAGCTCAGGGGTAGTTTTTTGGCATAGGTGGCCTCCATGCCCATGCTTCTTCCCATACTAGACTCCTCTGTGCCCCGTATTCAAGATGACTTATAATGCTGCTTTCCACGGAGTGCTTGCATAAATAATGAAGATGGTTGTTGGCCTGTGACACCTTCCAGGGATCCACAATGCTAGACGATCGCTTTATTCATCACCTGCGGCAGCTGGTGGGAGCTGACAGCTTTGATGAGTGGGCACAGGACCCCCTGAACAGTGAGGACTGGCAGGTGAGCCTGGGAGAGACCTAGTCAGTGCTTGAATACTGTGTGCTGATCCCAGTCTGTGTCTGCCTCTAGCCCAAAACACTTGAGGTCTATCTATTGCAGCAGTGACCACCTAGTGATCCTGAGACACTCCCATGTCTTGACTGTGAGTGGGCCCCAGGAGTCTTGCATAGGTTGAGGAAGGGGCAGTGCTGCGTGGTGCGCACTCCTCCTACCCTTGTGTGTTGTGATGGCATATGTTATGATGCCCATTTGCTGAAAGATGTAGTGCTCTGCTACATGTGCAGTGTTCACTCTGCACATGCAGCTGCTATGATGCCCAGCCCTGTCCGCTAGCTATTTGTTTATGAATGCATGGAATTTCGGAGGTCGGAGGAATGTGAGGACTATAATCCTTACTTTGATTTGTCATTATTCGGGGATGAATGGCAAGGTCGTATTTTCGATACTTTTTCTTCTGGACCAAGAGGTGATATTGCTGAGACATTCACTTCTGATGGACCAGGTTCCAGTATTTCTGCCCATGGAGCCTAGGTTGGCTCCGTACGGGCGCCCCCTTTGTGGGGCCATGATGTAATCGTAATCGTAATCGTAAACTGTCAGTGAGCGCTATGGCGTAATGATTGTGCTCATTCTGTTTTTTGCGCAGGAGCTGATGTACAGTATTTGGGAGACAGCCAAGTGTTCGTTTGACCAGGGCCGGTCTAGTCCAGTCATCATCAACCTGCCAGATTCCCTGCTTTACGCTGCTCCTGATTCGTTCAGAGACATGCTGGAGAGGACTCAAGCTGGTCATGCAGACAGGTGAGTCACTCGGTCGTTACTGACCAGTCCAACTTTCCAAAGTTGGGACGGCAGACAGGACATGTACAGATTAAACTGACACCTACTACTGGGCAAGTACCTTCATGCAGACTGACAGACTGAGGTACATAAAGGGGGCACAATGCCATAACATGATTGGAATGTATCTAATATGCAAGTCTGTGTACTGCGCAATGCCAGGTGCTGCAGCTGAGACAGCAGGCTCTGGCAAAGTGGTAACAGCAGGTCTTTGGGGCAATACGATACAATGGCCTTTGGTAGACTGAGCAATGCTGCAGTTCACAGCAGGCGGCTACCTATTTATTGCTGGACTGTTTGCAGAGGTGATATACGACTGAATGCTGCGTGGTCTAAGGTAATCCCAGCAGCCCGGCGCAGACAATAATATTGCTCTCATAGTGGTAGCCCCCATGATTGTCAATCGACAGATCGGTATAGGATAACCAATGAATATGCGCTTGAGATTAACATGTTGAATCACCAAGTGTATTCTGGTGAGTTGAAGTAAGGCACAAAAGGGCAGGGTCACTGATTAATCCATGGGGCTACCTGCTTAGTTGCTGCTCCTTGAATTATATCCCAGGTTGGAGCTCAGCCCAGCCCAAATGGGATGCTTCTTTGATGAAAGCCTGGATAAGATCATTGCAGAGGCCAAGGACATGCTGAGTGACGCTAGAGGTCACACTGAGTGCATCATCCTGGTGGGAGGATTCAGCAGCAGCATGTATGCTGTCAAGAGGATCAGGAGGGAGCTGGAGAAGCAGGGCAGGTCCGTCATCACTCCTACTTACAGCCGCTCCGCTGTGCTGGAGGGTGCGTATGGGTCAGGGCATTTTAGAATTGTATTTCAGTAGACATAGAGATGCAGGTTAGGTGCATGCCGACGCGGGCTTTGACATCGGACTGGTATGGTAGGCGCTGGAACTGGTTTTCTGAAAATTCCAGGATTAAGAAGGGGCTGTAGGGCTCCTGCTAGGTCAAAAAGAACAGCTTAATGGAGATGTGGCATGATGCATTCAGCTGGGACATGCAGAAAGACCACAATACCAGTTATGCTTCCCCTGTATGATAGTTGGCGTTTGTTTGCCCGTGATATGCCATCTGTTTCCACACTACCTTGCTTACCTTCTGCAATATACGTGTGATGTCTTCCCGAGCCATGGCAGTCTGTTCCAGCCTCCACACAAACCTTCAATCTGCTTTCCCCATGCCAGGCGGGGTCTGGTATGCCAGGTACCCCAGAGCCATTGCCGGCCGCTGCTCCAACCTGAGCTATGGGCTGAGGGTGGCTACTGCCTGGATGCCAGGGGCACCAAATAAGGTGGGTTCTGTTTGCATTCTCTGACTGAGGTGTGGTCCCCTACCTGACATATCATGTAAACTAAGGATCCATGCTCTATGAAACTGTGGGGACCACCTGCTCCATGTGCACATTAAATCACACGTCCGGGTGACCCCAACAAAGCTTTTGCATGGAATTATTATGCCTTACTGTAACAGTGACCCCAACAAAGCTTGAGTGTGCAAGGTTATGCTATCTAAGAACCCATGCTACCACACACCAAAGAAGTGCTGGCACATTCTCTCCGTCCTATAGCCAATCTGCTGGCAGGAGGAAGTGTGCTGGCTCTTACTCCGGACGTGTGATTACCGCCGCCTGTTACAATAAGGCATAAAAGTTCCATGTGCATTGATCATAACAGCTCACTAGCTCAGCACCACTTACAGGGAAACATGCAACGACCATCCCCTTGTATTTCCTGTAATGATGAGCTATGCCTGGGAAATAGGCCTCTCCTTGGCACTTATTCCTGCTCTATCAAACTGGCCATGGCAGTAATCTAAACACGCAGCAGGTCGATTGGGGTATCGACTCCACCGAAGGGACTAGCAATGCTCTCAAGTTAGTGTCTCAAGACGAGGTGTAGCATCTGCAGTCAAAAGGCAGATTGTGAGCACTTCTGTTGCATCGTGCATGTGATTTTACATTTGTTGCATGACCATCCCAACATGCTGCTGCAGACCTGGGTGCCCCACCTGGGAGGCTATCGCTGCATTCATGGCTTCTGCCAGTACATTGCCAGGAATGAGCTGGTGAAGACAGATGCTGTGGTGTCACACATCTTCCGGCCTTTGTACCCAAATCAACCTGCGGCATGCTTTGACATCTATGGCTGCTTGCATACCAAGGCAAGGTGAGAAAGCTGGCCAGGAGCAATTGCCATTTGATAAGAATCTTCGTAACAAATAGATGCCTTACAAAGTGACAGTGGGAACTTTCTGTCCAAATACAGGCAGATGGTACACTACAGTCATTTCTGATTTTTATGCTTTGTTCCGTATGTCAATGCCTTTGCCTGTCTGGAATGTTTAAGACTCTTCGTCAATGAGGGTTCCCGAGGACACTGTCTGTGTTTCATAAGCTAGAGTGAGGGGGCACACAGGAATCGTGCTCAATTGCATGTATGGCTGGAAATCCTGTATGTAGTGAGAGGGCTTTTGCAGTACTTGCGTAGACATGGTATGCCATTGGATGCCTCTTTGCACTTTCTGATGTCTGAGTGTGAGAGAAGGCGTGCACCTACCTTATTTAAATAGCAGATCGCCATAATTCTGCAGTACTGTACCTTGCTCCAAACAAAAACCGGTACAAATGGCAAGCTGCCCCCTCCTCCCCAATCCCCTTGCAGCTACATGAAATTTGCAGCAGACTGTGCATCAGCCAGTAAATCTAGCATTGGTTGGCCAAATTTAAATGTACACCGGATCGTGCACAACCAGCACACTGCACATCCGGTTCTCTGACAGCCACCATACTCCCTGCACCATCTGCTTTTGCCTACCTTGACCTCCCATGCAGGTACATCACCGAGGACAGCATGCAGAAGGTGGGCACTGTACTGATAGACCTCCCCGCTGGTGCTGGCCTGGACCATGCACTCACAGCCCACTTCAGCTTTGGTGAGACTCAGCTGGGGGTGCGGGTGGTAGATGAACAGACAGGAGAAGAGAGGCACACGAGGATTGTGTATGACAGCAGGGAATTGACGGAGGAGGACTTGTTGAAGTACGGCTCTGCAGCAGCCTGAAGACTTTCTGCTCCAGCTTAACGCCAGAGTGGCACATGCGGGGCTCGGAATGTACAGATTGTATGAGATAGATCGCCTGATGAATGTATGAGTATATGTACAACAGTGTGAAGAAGCATCTGTTCTGGGAGTCCGAAGCAGCAGTCCCTTGGCGCCGGTAGCACCGGTATCGGTGCTTGTGCACAGATGTCGTATCAAGAGGTCATGTGCCTCCACAGAGGTACATTTATTGTTGGTTTTGAGAATAGAGTTGACAAGCTGGGCTGTGCACTGAAGCAGGAGTCAAAATGTTGTCAGTTGCAGTTGCATACTGGCTAATGGGCTGCTGATGACTACAACCATGGACCTTTGCATGCACATGGCAGTCACAACAGAAACAAAAGGTGGAATTGCATGCCACAAATAACGTCCATACTAAGTGGTACACATGCATTGATCTGCGAACACGACAGATTGCGTGTTGAATGAGGAGCTTTGCTGTGTGCATGGTCAAGCACGCAGGCAGGCCATAGGCCTAGTATATACCCCTATGGCAGTGGTTAATATCACCATGTGAGACAAAAAGCTGTTTTCGCTGATTAATCTTGATTACGCCAGGCTTGCTCCACAGCTGGTTGCCATCCGGATGTTGGTGGTCAGACCCTGTTGCAATCGGCAGACTCGATGGGAATGGTGAAGGTGCCAGCTGCTAGTTGATATGATACAAATTAAATGGAATAAGCACCTTAACCGTCCGTAGTATTCACCGCGCAATCAAGCCATCACTCTGGGCGGGGTGAGATGAGCCATCAGTGCTGTGCCGAGGCGATCGTGATATAAGCCGCTGTCGATGCACATATACAGAGTATGCTAGACCGATATACTAGGTTAGCAAGCTTCGACTGCTGCTTTCAGTCCTACAGCGACTGTCAAAGGTCCTTCCTGGGTCACCGGCAGGGGCAGCCAGACCAGCCAGATGAGCTGGGTGGCCGGCGGATGCACTGGGCTAACTCATAGATGCTGGCTGTATAGCGCGGAGGCACAAGGAGGTTTTGTTAAGAGAGACCACTGCACTGCCCTCTGGGCCGTGCAGCACCCAAGCATGACTCCAACCGGGTTTGTATAGTTACCAAAGGATCTGTGGCATCTGAGCAGGGACCCGGTAATGGTTCGTGATCAGGCTTGGCCTTCATTTCCACTTATATATACGAGAAAGGTATCTGTCCTGGCGAGTACGATAACAGCAGCACAAGCAGGGCCTCGACCTGTATAGGGTAGCCCCGTACTGGACCAGTGACCCCCAGTGATACCCAGCTGTCCCCCTGTCCAGCTTGCAGCCGTCGATCGGTATCAGTATTGCGATGGCAGCGGGCCCGCACATAAGGCCATTGATACTCAAGCCCACAGCCCTAAAGCTGCTATGCGTTTCACTCGTTACAGTAACGTTACAAAAAAACCCCAGCCCTTTCCCCAAACCCAATCCAAACCCCAGCACACTGCAGACCGCTGCTAAGTACAGTACACGCTAGCACCACTGGGTATCCATCAGCAGTTGACACCCACGATCTTGGCAGGGGCGATCTCTAGGACGTTGCCTGACTTGCCCGGTACGCTGCCCTTGACCACAATGGCCTTGCGCTCTGCATCCACCTTCAGCACCTGCAGGAGCAAGCAAAGTGCTCAGCATACGGGCCACCCAACCAACTAGCCAAGCAAAGCAGCATCCTGCTGTCTCAGAAGCTTTGGATTCCTCAGTGGCTATATCTGGCTACTATCCTGTCAATCTGTCATGCCACAAAAGAGCCAGTAGAAAGACAACTGATGTGATTGGGGACGCCAAGTCTGAAAATGCTTGCCAGTTGCGAGGCATATAGCTATACAAGTATATAGCCTCCTGCTACAACTGAACTACACCACAAATGACTAACATCAAAGTGCATCTTAACGTCACCTGCAGCTACTGCGAAATGACAGCACAATGGCCGATCTGCTATGCAAGTGCCACCATGGATACATATGCCAATGCGGCTAGCCTGCTAGCTTGTAACCATAACTGGCCTCCTCCACAACTGCAAGGGTATGCTGCCAAACCCCGCTTCGCCTGCAGACTCATTTGCCAGCAGCAAGCCAATATAAGTCTAGCTTTGAATACATGTCCCTGTGCTTTATGGCAAACTGCAAGACGCCTGCCTCCAACCCAGCCGCCATGTAACCAATCTCCAACCCCATGCCCATGCCATCCGCTCACCTCAAGCGCCTTGCTCTTCCGCCGCACATTGCCCATGTGTCCCGCCATCTTAAGACCTGGGAAGGTGCGTCCTGGTGAGGTACCGGGACCAGTGGAACCATGCTCTCTGTGTGACTTGGAACCGTGGGTCATGGCACCACGCTTCATGCCCCAGCGCTTGATGCTACCTGCAGGGATGGGGTTTGCAAACACAGCAACACTCAGGAGCAGCAGGCCCCACCTATAACTGAGATAACCACCTGCCTCTTGCATAGCTCCACCTCAAGCAGCTTCATACCTGCTCTTACAGCAGCTTTGCTCACAGACATCAACCAGGGAACTTACATTAGCGAGCCGAGGCGAGTGCTGACCAGCATGCACTGGCAGCACTTCACTGGAGATTGGGTACAGGTAATCAAAGCAGGGGAGAGTGATGCGACAAGCACTTCTAGCATACAATCTTAGTGTCATCTTGTCATGCAACATTAATGTCAGATAACAACAGAGGCAGCAACCACGACAGATCACCCCTGTACATCATCCTGTGCCTGCCTCAGTTCCCTCTCTCCACATTTAATCCCACATTGACCAAATAATTGGAGTCAGGTCAGGGGCGCTGCATGGCTGCAAAGCTGTGCTAAGGACTGTCCTACTTATGCCGTGCCTGATTTGTTGCTACAGGTGCCAATGTACCAGCACCAATGAAGACAACTACTTGATGTATGATTGGACAAAGCCAACCATTTACAGTCCATTCTGACTACTAGAGCTGTAGCCCTACTTCTTCCACGGCTTGTTCACCCCATTCAAGCCCAGGCTCCCCGGTGCCCATTGTCAGCACACCCAACCCAGGTCAACCTGCTCCTGCTGCCGCTGGTGTAATGCAGCTGCACCTCCCATAGCTCCCCCATTGCCCTTGATGCTATGTCCCAAGCTGGCCTTGCCCTCGACTGAAAAGCACATACAGCCAAGGTATTCAGGGACAACACTGCCTGGCAGGGCCTTGCTGCTATTACTACTATCTGCCTTCATAAACTGGTTTGCCTAGTCGGTCCTGCTGCTGCTGTTGTTGCCCGTACATGCGTTCTGTGAATACGGTACTGCTGTCACTGCTGTGGCTCGTGCAAGCCCAACCGCTGCTGCTGTTGCCTGTATACATGTGCTGCACTGCTGCTGCTGCTATTGCTTGCATAAGCGGCCTCTAGATACTGCTGCTACTGCTGTCACTCGCGCTGCCAAAACTGCTGCTGCTGCCTGTATAGACGTTCTTTACATACAGCTGCTACTGCTATGGCTCGTGCTGCCACAACTGCTGCTGCTGCTGCTGTTGCCTGTATAGAACTTCTCTACATACAGCTGCTACTGCTATGGCTCGTGCTGCCCGCCCTGCTGCTGCTGCTGTTTGAGCACTCACCCTGGAAGCCCTTCCCGATGGTAGTTCCAGCCACATCTACCTTCTCTCCCTCCTTGATGATCTCTGTCCATTCAAGCTGCTGCCCGGGTGTGTACTGTGCTGCCACCTTGGGGTCACGCAGCTGCAGGGAGCAACACACAGGAGCATAAGCAGCGGTCCAAGGGAGAGAAATGCTATGCTGTGTTGTGCCCCACAATGCACGCTTCCCCATGTAAATTGCCAATAAGAATGCAGGCCAATTAAGGTCTGCCACGAAACACAGAGTACTGTACCCAACTGACTCTCCTGTGGCTTGCCACAGTAGAAAGCCACATGACAGAGAACCACCTTGCAGTGGCAACAAACACAAGTACTCCCAACAACCCAGCTGCCAGAAGGACAAAGGAGCTGCTGAAGCTTCTGGCTAACTGTGCATGCATCCTGGTATGGCACACACCCCTAGCTACTTCAGCTAAGCAGCTGCTCAATGCTGAGGGCCAGTATAACAAACCTCTCCTATTGACATGGGAAACTGCGAACCTTTTCTGCTTTGCCAACCTAGGAAACAATGTGGAGCTTCAACCGCTGATGCAAGAGCAATATCTCCCTGACACTGCAGATTACACTATAGCATCTCAAACAGCTGCTAGCATTCCAGAGCAACATGATGGGCCAATCTCAAGATACTTATGATTTCATGTATCCACCTGGAAAACTTGTAGCCTTTCACAGGGCGCTGTCATTCTCCTGCTGCTGTGGAAGGTCACCAACAGAAGAACTACGATACACTGCAGATCAATCCCCTTCTCACCTTAAACTCCCGCAAGTGCTTCATTGGTGGGCATTCAGTCTTCTTGAGGTGACCAAGCTCTGGCTTTGTGATCTTCCTCTCCTTCACTACTTTGTACCCTACTTGAACGGCATCATATCCGTCCATCTCCTGAGTCCTGACCATGGTAACGATGTTACCCTCCTCCAATGCGATCACTGTGGCTGGTACTGCAAGACCCTCAGGGGTGAAGTAGGTCATCATCCCGGCCTTGGTACCGAAGATGCCCACCCCTCCCTCGTACTGACGGGCCTGAACGACCATTTTGCATGCTGCACGAGCTGGCTTAACCCCGCTGGCTGCAAGCCTGGCTGTCTGGCTACCCAGAGAGCTGGACTTGAAGGCTATGCACCTCTGCATTTTGATAGCCTAGCAGCCACAAAGATGGTACAGCACGCCGTCCCTGGCTGCAATTGTTCTGCCCCTTGGTCGGACGGCTACCACCAAGAGCGGAATACAAGAGGCAACGTGCTTACATTCCGACTAGGGCGTTCTGCTCAATAGACCTGCAGCCCTGGTGCCCCATCTAGCGTGGCTTTCGATTTGCTTGGATGGCCGCTCACTCACTGGGGTCACTTTACTCATGCTACTGCGCTATAGCTACAACTTGTTTTTCCTTGCCTAGCGCTTCACGCGGATACAACCATGGGTATGCAGAGCTCTTCACAATACCGGCTGATTATCCTACATGCTTTAATGCCTTAACGGAGTCTCCTCTAGCCTTTCAAGCATGTCAGGCGGTGTCGGACCAGGCCAGGCAGCTCGTAGACGTCTGAGCTTTCTGTTCACAATGCATCCATCTCTTGTCATTCCACCATCGCAATTTTCATGATCAACAGGTTACCACTTGGTCGTCGCCTCCGCCATGGCAAGACTTCACGGTGTGTTAAAACATGATCAATCACTCCGCTGATTGCGCCATAGCATCCAGCTTTCTCCTCATATCAACCTGTGGCCCCTCGAACCCTACCCGTTGCACCCGCACCAACCCCGCAGCACCACCACTAGCCAGCAGGGACCAACCCCACAGGTTACGACTGAACCTCACAGAGTACAGCACTTGCAGCGGGTCCGACAACTGTCCTACAGGTCTGGTCGGCCTGGTAGCTCTGCCCCCCAACTGTATCCCTCCATTCCCCTCTATCTGGTCTGGCCGCAGCAGCCACATCTCTTCACCAGCCACAACGACAGCCCCAAGTGCAGCATGGCCTAGCTTGACTCTGCCATCCGAAGTCATGCAGTCCGTCGTAAAAGCACCAATGATACCAGTATCACCAGCATAAGCCAGCACAGGAATATCAGGACACTCATCAATGCTCCACACACACTGAGCATTGTCACCTGCAGACAACAGAACACCACAGCTACATGTTTGAAAAGAGACCCATGCACTGCACATTGAGGTATATGTTGAGAGACACTACTGCACAGGCCTCCGGGCCCAGAGCGCCTGAGCATGACCCCAACCGGGGTTTTAGTGGGTTGAGGGTGATGCATTGAGACAGACAGCGAGGCAGAGAGCTGCTTAAGTAATGAGTAGCGTAGACAAGCAGACTTCAGGCTGAGGTATATGATATAGATCACCCCACAGCTGCGTACCCATCAGCCCACGTATTCAATGAGATCATAGGGTTCAGTTATTAGCAAAACCCAGCAGCAGCAGCAGAAGGCAGCAGCAACACAGGTTGTCTAAAAACAAGCCAGGAGGAGCTGTTGCTCAGGCAGTGGAACCACTTCTCATAGGGTGCCCCATTGATGGATGGACAGATCCCATATGGGCGCATCCAATGCATGGATTGAAGCAGTGCAAGCGATCCCTATGCATATCAAGGAGACAACGACGACGCAGCACAAGCCCTGATGCAATGCCTGCGAGTATGCACCAGGCTCACGTGACACCTCAAAGTAGGCAATGTTTCCTGACTGCAGAAACCTAATCTGCCCCATGCAGTATGGCAGCTTCCCACCCGCTTCCAGTCACTACAAAAGGTCCCGCTTCCCACCCCCTTCCCAGGACACTACAAAAGCAGGTTAACCGTCGTCACGGCAGGATCCTAGGGTGCCCCATGCAATACAACGCATTCCACTCGCTTCCCTGCCCGTCTCTCACCTGCATGCACAAACACTGGTGTTGCCTTGTCATACGCCACCAAGCTCGCCAAGCACTGCATATCCAGCACCAGCTGCCGCACCTCACCGCCGTCCAGCGCCCATATCAGCGTCTCCGGCCTGCTGCTCCATACCACCGCATTCACCCCCACCCCCGCACCACCACCCCTCCTCAACACAGGCTGCATGCAGCTGCTGCTGTCCCATAGACACAGATCTCCCGCATGAGAGCCTGTAGCAAACCACATGGGCTCCCATGGGGACGCCTTAGCACTTCCATCGCTGTTGCTGCTGCTTCTGGGGTCGCTGGTGTTGGTTCTGGCTAGGGGAGGGGGTGGGATGGTGGGGTAAGCTGGGCGCCAGGCAACAGTGCGTATGCCACTGTTGGCTGCTACCATGACCAGCAGCTTCTGTGGGACATCAGCTGCAGCAGCAATAATGAAAAGCAGCAGCAATGGAACATGAGCAGGAGCAGCAAACTCAAGCAGCGGCAGCAGCAACAAAACATAAGCAGCAGCAGTAGCAACACATGTTCACCGTGATGCACATGATCAATCTGCAGCAACAGACACACCAATACAGCGCCCTTTCCGTTGTGCCTGGTAAATTATGTCATGGACTACTCCTCTCCTTCCTGCTGGTTCAATCAAATGAAGGATCTGACATTATTATCCCTGCTCAAACCCCACCCAAGAAAAGCATAATCCTGGCCCAAACCCCTGCCGACACAGCAGCTATCCCCCTACCCCTACCCGAGCTTCCCCCTGCTGCCCCCCTCCCCCCCCTGCACCGTCCCCAGCTTGGCCGAGTTTACCCAGTGACTGGTAGAATCCACCTGCGCCCGACAGAGTTGTGAGCCCTCTCTGCAGAACCTCCACAAACCGGACCTGGCCTGGCCCCACCCACCCCTTCTTCCTACCTCTGCTGTTTCTTCATCCCACAGTCGGTGCTTCCCTCCGTCTCTTTCTTCCTTTAATCGCTCATCCCCATCACGTCCTCATTCCGTCCTTCAGCTACTTCCCCATCGATTGCGGATCACCCCCCTCCCCAGTCCATCCCACCTTCCCACCCTCCTGAAGTCCCCTTCCAAACCCATCTGCTAGAGTCCCCTTTCTCCCATCTAGCAGCCCCCCTTCATCTCACCAGGTGACAGTGGCAGCTTCCAGATGTTGACCTTTCCATCTGAGCACCCCACCAGCAGCTTGTCATGCGGAGCAGTGGGAAGCCACTCACAGCAAGCAGCCAAGCTCCCAAGCATATGCTGCTGATACTGCAACCGCACCAGTGGCTGCAAACGGAGAGCCAGCGGGCTACTGCTGCTGCTTGCTGGAGCTGCTGCTGCTGATTCAGTAACAACCTCAAATCCTCCAACTCCTCCTGCTTGCTCTGCTGCTGCCGCTACCTGCTGCGCCTGCTCCTGCTGCTGCAATTGCTCCTGCTGCTGCTGCTGCAGTTTGTAAATGTGGCTTAAAGAAGGAACAGCATAGATGCAGATGTCCCCATTGCCGAGGATGGCAGCCAAAAGACCTTGCACAGGCACACTGCAGCAACACATCAAGAAACTGAGGTTGAGTAACGACACCACCGAATGAAGCTCTCTAGGAGCTGTCCTGTAACACACTGGAGGGGACAAGCAGCCCAATGGCATTCTGCACCAAACATGTATGTTCCTTTTTACATATGTGTACGAGTAACACAAACCTTAGAGTCGCCAAACAGTAGGAAAGGTGTCCCCTAGCCCCCTCCTTTTCACAGTTGTTATGCACCCACGCCCAACTGGCATAGGGACACCACCCGGAGTACAATGAATATGGTATTGCCTTACAGGCCCCCTTGCCCCTCATCTGGTGCCATGCTCCTGCAATGGGGTGTCGGCCACTAGGGGGCTCACAGCTTCATGTAAGACTCTCCTTCCTGGAACTTGGGCAAGCAGTGCCTACCAGGTTCTGCACAGCCCACGCCTAAGGTCACATAAGCAGTGGAACCACCTGCTACACAAGGGACGCATGGACTAGAAATGTGTCTGAAAACCAGCTGTCACCAGGGCTGCTGTTCCATCAGCTTCACAAGGAAAGCAAGACTCCTCACCTGCCTCAGCATCTCACCTGTCTTCTGCTGCTTCCTGGTCCCACAGGGTCAGCTCTTCAAAGCTTCTCCCCTGCCCCATTGGGACGCCCCGCTGCTGCTGCTGCTGCACCTGCTGCTGGTGGTGGTCTCCGGATGTTCCACTCAAGCCAGCCACCTCGCTGCTGCTGCTATTGCCAGTGAGGTAGTATGAAGGGTTTGGGCACCATTTGATGTCCCATGCAAGTTTGCCCTCATGAAGCAGGAGGGCTTGAAGCTTCGGCAGAGGGGCTTGGTTATCCATACTGCTGCTGTTACTGCTGCTGCTGGTGCTGATGGGGACACTCCAAAGTTGGATAGCCCCTGTGCCTGTGAGTGTTTTGCCAGCTTTATTCCTGGAGTGGTTCTTGTGGTGCGCAGATACTGCTAGAAGATCGTGGGCACCAGGTTCTGGGTGGGTTTTTTGACTGGGTTGTGGCTGGGGGTTTGGTGCATCATGGGAGTAGGCTGTGGGGCAGTATGGGCACCAGTCCATAGACCAGACTGCGCCTCCTGCATAGAAGGTGCAGTCCACTGCATGGTGCTCCTCTGTGGCTGGAGGTGGTGCTGCTGGTGGTTGAGGATCCTGCAAGCGTTTTCGCTTCGCAGGCTTCTGCTTGCCACCAGCCCCTGCTGGTCGATCTCCCGCAACTGTCGGAGGAGGTAAGGGCTGAGCTGTAATTGGGGGTGTGGGCTGGGTTGTTTCAGACACGATTACAGCTGCATCAAACAGCTGCAGGGGGCTTCCAACCTCCTGGCAGGGTAGGTGCACTGGGAGGGAGTACTCCTACAAGGTTGAGCGTCAAGCGTGACAGGTAGTTTTGGTGAAGGTCGGCCCGTCTGTGGACTAAGCTGGTATGCTACCTGGAAGATCGAAAGCGGGTCGCACGCCTCTACTGCTACGTCTACATTCTGCAAGACCCAGGAATGGGAGGAGCATCCTTCCGCATGTCTCATTGGGGCTCGATGTCTTTCAATGTGATTTACTCGACTTGCCCAGAACAGTTCATGCAGGACCACCTTGGACAACGTTTCAAGCCAGGCATGACCTGCATGGCCAAGGCCTTTGAAGCATGAAGCTGGATGTGCAACGGCGGAAACAACACTGTTATCTACAATATCAATGAAGCAGTAAGCGATGCCCGTCGACGGCCCCTGCATGCTTGTAGCTGTCTGGGAGTCTTCAAGTTGGAATGCACTACAGCCTCCCGAGACAAATCGAGCGGCTGCTACTGCCGCTCTGCAAGCCGTCATGATGCCTCCTGTCGAAGTACATAGCATACAGAACATGCGAGCTGTGGCCCTCTTCCGACGTTTCTAGGTCATTGGGATAGCTTAGCAGGATGCCGTCTCAAAAGACCTTCCGCATCAAGCGGGTGCTGGCCAAGAAGGCCAAGCAGAACAGGCCCATCCCCCACTGGATTCGTTTCAGGACAGACAACAAGATCAGATACAACGCTAAGCGTCGTCACTGGCGTCGTACCAAGTTGGGCATTTAAGCTCCTTGTCTTCTGCTGGAGCTGGGGGCTCGAGTGCGGGATGTCTGCATGTGCTAGGCAGTGGACCGTACTGTTGTTTTAGTGTGTTCTTTGTAAGAATCACTCCTGTATATTGTATCTCTCTTGCCTCCTTAGAAGCTTAAACCGGCTAAATACTTCGGCTAGTGCAATAGTACCCTTCGATGCAGTTCACCGGGTTGTGCTGCCTGTGGGCGCTTCTCAGCTGCTTAGCGCCAACTTCAGCAGCAGCAGCAGCAGCAGTATCGTCCGCACATGGAGCAGAAGCAGAAGTGCAGCAGGCAGATAGCAGGGGCGGGCCGGTGTGCGTTGGCTTGGGCAAAGCAGCAGTGGACTGGTGGGTGGTGTTGAAGCACCCTCTTGGCTATCAGTACTCCTACTTGGACAGCAGGTCAGTGCAGGATTCGCCTTGCTCAAGCGGAGCATGCTGGAGGCATGGGCTAACAATGCAGAACCCCAACCCAGTCTCTCACACTTTGGGCTACCTGGAGCAGCCAGCAGCAGCCGACAGTGCCTATGCTATGTACAACGATGCTGATCCAGCGGGCTATGAGCACTGGGCATATGCTCATGCAAAGGGGGTGGTGACGTTCAGCAGCAGCACAGGGTTTTGGCTAGTCCACAGTGCCCCTCGCTTCCCTCTGCAGCCTACAGCAGCAAACTTTTCACAGCTGGCACGTTCCCAGACCGTTTTTGGCCAGCATTTCTTCTGCCTCAGCTTCAACAGCAGCACAGCAGTAGCAGCAGTATCAGAGCATCTCTTAGCAGCAAGGCCTTACATTTACGCCCAGCAGCTGCCAGCAGAGCTAGGGCTGCAGTTCCCCCTGTGGTTCAAGCTTATTACAGGCTTCAACGACACAGAGGCCCATGCTGTCAATACCAGCATCAGCAGTTTAGCAGGGCAGCCTGTGCAGACATTTGCAAAGAGCGCAGCTTTGCACAGCAGTATTGAGGACAGCATCATACCAGTGGGGCTTGGCAGCAGCATGCTGTGGGAGACGTGGAGGCGCAGCCATGATGCTTTGCCTTCCATGTGCCCACCAGCAGTGCCTTTCAGCAGTGTGAACATTATGCAAGTAGCGTTTGGTAACAGCAGTGTCAGCTGGGGTTGGGCATCAGACCATAGCAAGTGGGGTGTCAGCAGCAGGTCTGGGGCCAAGGGCGTGGTTTGCTTGGGGGATATGAACAGGGCGAGTTGGCAGGAGCACAGGGGCGGGGGTTATCTCTGTCTGCAGCATTGGCAGCTATGGGAAGCTTTCCATGGGGTAGTGAAGGAGGTGCAGCCCTGCAGCAGCACCAGGGGAGATGTAGAGCAGCAGTGATGGCAGGTGTACTGTGGAAACCTGTAAATCTGAGACATGGCAGCCGTCCTAGTGGCTGTTGGCAGGGGTTGTGTAAGCAGACAGTAAGACCTGGGCTTCCTCATGGCCTCGTTCGGTTCCAGAGTGTGAGTGCAGGGTGTGGGCGAAACAAAGGAAGCAGCAGCCGCTCTCGTACTCGGTGATTCGTGGGCAAATGCATGCAGAGTACCAGCTACTGCGGCCAGGCTAAGCTTCCTAGATTTCATGCACTGGCCTCCTCCGCGCCTTGCCTGTGCAGATAATTTTTTTATTACTCCCGCTCAAACAAACCAGCGCTCCCGTGCCTAACACACTACCCATGCAGCACGCTGCAAGGGCGCCGAACCGCCCGGCGGGGCGGGATCCGTCTGCATGCCCTTGACGGAAGGGCGTGGTGCAGTGCCCTCTACCGCCGAGCCACCATATACGTGATGCCCAACCGCTATAACGTTTGCCAGTATTCCCTGGAGCGTTCGCACACCCATACAGGTCCAACCATCAAACGCACCCAGGCCTTCAGCCCCGGTGTCAGAGCTTGCCGGGTTCAGGCCAAGGCCCTGCGTGGCCGGAAGTGCCTTGAATGTTGTTGTTGTTGTCAGAGTTTGCCGGCCTTCTGAAGAATAAGACACAGGCACTTCTGCAGATCTAACGTATAGAATAAACAGCACAAATGAGCAATCAGCATCAGAGTTAATGTCCTGGATTGAGCGATACACAATGTCATGTATCCTGCCCCGGGACCAATCAACCAAACACATCTTCCATATTTGAGCATGCACTCAGCAGGCGCACAGTGTTCTGGCCCCTGGAAGTGCAACCAAGCAAACCCCAATCGTCACAATACCCCCATCGACACCTGTCTGGGAATCTGCTGGAATCCGCTCCCAGCCTCCAAGTCTAGCGTGCAGTTCAGTCTCTTAAACAACATTTTGACACAGACCATGTAACCTGGTTGGTAAAACAACCGAGGCAGTTCATGAGTCTCAGACATTGAGTCAATGTCTACACACCTACTTGCAAAGTTGGCTTCAGCCCAGTCTGTTTAAACCCTTCCACCAGCAGGAAGACACAAAGGCCGTACGTTTTGTCATGCCGAGCATGCATGCGACCGCAAAATGGCTGCAGGGTTAAACCGGGAAGAATGACTTCTGGGTACCCCAAGACACCAGAAATCTATTCTGTAGAGCCTTATCACCTGAGCAAGGCATAAAACTGCTTGGCTTGCTGTTGACTGGGTCAACTGGTCAGCACATGGCAAGTCGAAATGGGCTGGCCTGACATACATTGGCTAGCAAGGGATCTAGGGTGGGCTGGTGGCAGCCATTGTGTGAGTTTTGGACAGGAGTTTGAGTACGCCGTTGGAGCCTAAGTTGGCTCCTTGTGGGTGGCGCTGCCCCCACCGGCGCCCCGCTCTGATGGGGCCATTTGGTAATTGGTAATTGGTACCAAAATCTGACATCACCCCCTCAGGCTCAAAAGTAAAGTGCACTATGACTACACTTGCCTACGGAGTGCTTGGAGTGATAGCATAAAAGAACAGGACATATGCACACATACAAAACATGTACAGATCAACCATTTACACACTGTTGCTTCATATATCAACCATATACATATTCTTGAGGTGCCGCGCATACACCTCATATGTCTGAATGAAATAGAACTCCCTAATATGAATATCATATGAAGTGGCCGGGACTTGTATGCTGAGTGTGCTATGCCCTCACACTAGCTGCTCCAACAGCGACCATGCTCCATACATCAGCATACCCATAGCCAGACGTATCACCACGTTCAGTGTGCACAACTCTTCAGAATAACATGTCATCTCAGATTCACTGAAGTGCCTTCCAGCAACAAACCAGTTTCTCCCGCCCGCTCCCCAAAGCAGAAGGCAGCAGGCACTACAGGTGCAAGAGGCGAACTCAAAATCATCCACGAGAATTCCGAATAAAGCTATATGCAGGCGTATGTATGCTCAAGACGAACGACTGAGAAAGTCACAACAACGCAGCGGTGCCTCATTGACACGGCGCCTGTGAAATCTACAACACATGGCAACTGCTCTGAATGTGTCTGTCAAAATGAAGGCCCTTAGCAGCCTGACAGCTATCCGCCTACATGGTAGACTGGGATCCTCTTTATTTCCTGCCACCCCATAGTCATATAAACGCACGGGGGCACCTCATGACCCCTCTTCCAGATGGCTCTCTTTTCCAATACCCTTCTCATAAACTCATCTATGTAGTACATGAAGGGACAAGCAAATACCTTCCAGTGGTAAACAATTGAGGCCTGTTTCAAAACCACACATAAGCCGCGGCTAGCATCACTTGCAGCCATGCTCTGTGTAGCCATTGGAACTTGCGACTTCAGGTCTCGGATCCGGACATTAGAGATACTTTATTATTCTGTGAACAGTATGATATGCCTTCAACACACATTGAGCAGCTCACGCAACTCTTCTCATCCTAGACTGGAGTCGTCGTGCACTGTGGCTGCAAGCCAGACTGATGAGCCCGCATACTGATTAGAAGATTTAACCACGCATGTACTAAAAAGCAAAACGCTCCAAAGCAAAGGCTTTTAGAGCTCACAGATAGTCAACGCATCCATTGCAACTGTTTGCCTGTACAGAAACCTTGCAATCTAAAAAGCTGTGCTTTTCTTGCTTGAAAGATGAGATACAACTGAGAGTCCGTAATGCGGAGTGGCATGCGCCATGAGCACCTGTTGGTGGTGGGTCTTGATGGCACAGTACGTCAATTGCTGCCTTGGCATTTGGCAATGTGAACCTGGATGGATCCTCAAACTCAAGCGGCAGTGGGCAGCAGGCTCTTTGCCCTTGTACTGAGGGCATAGCATCAGTGTGCCAGCTCTCATACTGCCAGTGCACTTCTGAATTTAACTGTGTGCCAGGTGATTGGAGACTGAGCCATGTGCATTACTTCTTCCCACGGGATCTAGGGAGCACCTAGCAGCAGAGCAAAGCACAGCAGCAGCACAGTTTTAGGACGTGGAACTTGGTGAACAAGTAATGGACATGCATGTTACACCTGTGTTATGACCAGAGAGGGTGTGCATGGTGATGGAGTAAAAAACCAGTGGACCAGCAATTTCCCTGCTGCTCGCTTGGTTCATTCTGGGTGTCAGTACAGACATCACATAAACATCTACTGGCAAGGCCCCTCTTGTGCGCATGTGTGCTTTCCAACCACACATATGGATATCTGTATGTGAGTTGCAACATATGCTTCGAATGTGGGTGCGATCACTATCTTTCACTGGTGCGCCCACAGAGCTGTGTTCAAGAGCACCTGCATCAGCAGAAATGTTGGTGGTACCCAGGGTAAGGACAAAGACAAAGCACAAAAAGAGAACGGAGGTAAGGCAGGTGTTGGGGTATTCGAGAATCGCTGCAGTTAGTTGCTACGATCTGGATTGCATACTCTGCAACAATGGCTGCTGCACTGACAGTTACTCTGACTTGTATTGTCTAATACACATGGACAAAGTGCCTGTCCAGGGACCTCTCAGTTGCAGCGCTAAGACATCCTGCCGAATTGTGCATGATCACTCACCTTGATCACCACCGGCCTCACATGTCTCACCAGGAGCCCAAGGCGGGCATTGAAGAAATCGACCTTATATTTGCCAGCCTTCTGGCAGTAGAGGGTCACCGTGTAAGTGCCACTGGTAGATACCACCAGTGGATTGGGGTTGTACAGGATGGGGGTGGTCTTGAACTTGGGACCATAAGGGTAAAATAGCCACCATTTTGTAGCAGTCACAGTCTTGTCGCCACCTTGTTTCAGGGCAATACCATCAGGCACATCAGAGCCGTCACCCGCTCCATTCACTGTGGCGGCATTAGAGTCAAGCTCCCCATGAAGGACAGCAACAGAGGCAGGGGCAGGGTCAGCAATGTCACCCGTGCCAATGTCAGCATCGGCAGAGGCAGCAGCAATTTTGCCTGGTGGAGGTTCTGGGGTTGAGATTGGAGGAGGTTGTATGACTGGGGATGGAGGGGCTGTGACTGGGGTTGGAGGGGCTGGGACTGGGGCTGGAGGCGGTCTGGGACTTCCCCCATTGGGAGCAACAACACCATTTGACCTGAAGCTTAAAGATACCACACCATTGGTGATGATAGTAAGCGTCAACTGCAGGGTGGAGCCCACCACAGGGACAGGAGTGCCAGGGGCTGGAGGGAGAATGGTGACGGTTACAGAGGTGGCTGGGCGTGGGGGTGGGGGTAGGGCCGGTGGAGCAAACCGACCCTTCAGGAAGACCCCCACAGCAGCACCTGCACAACACGAGCACAAGCCAGCGGCAGTACCACCAACGTTTGGGGCAGGGGTTCAAAGATTTAGCCGGATTCTAAAGGGTTAAAGTAGTCCAGCATCCCAAATTGTGCCTTTCTTGATCATGCACCACTAATGGTCCTGATGGCAGCATGTTCCTTTCTACAAGACCACATGGCACGCGCATGATCTTTGATCTCCAACAAAAGGAGCTACTTAATGGGTACTGATGGGTCTCTCTTAGATGCAACCAGGTATGGATTGGAGCAGATCAAAGAGAGCTCTCTGCTTCCTTTCCCTGACGATAGCAGAGCTGTTGGCACCTAGTGGGCAACTGTCTGGCTTGGCAACAGAAGTGCACCTGTGCTACATAATAATGTGCATGAGCCCTTACATGAGCAATGTACGCTCCAAGCGCAGCACTTGCATCAGTCAACACAAGCAGAGATGCTTGTTTCTTTGATGCTTGCTCTCAATCAGACCCTGCACATGGTCCCCCTGCTTCTGCCGCACCCCGAGCAATTCAAATCCGCCTTCGACCACCTCAACCTGCACCTGATCCAAGTCAAAAAGTATGTGTGTCCGTTGCCCATCTCCTTACTCCCAATCCCGCACATTTCAAATTCTCTTCTAACCTGGAAATTCTGTTCTGTCTTACATTTAGAATCTCAAAAAATCCTCAGTTACCCATCTCATCCAAATCCACCTGCATCCCATCAAACATGTATGCCTGGTTGTTTGTCCCCTTCCTCCCCCCCCCCCCTCCCACCTACCCCGAGCAGCTGGTGACTGGGTGAATACCATGAAAGCTTTGGCATCATGAACCACACCAGGAACTGTCTCAAAATGATAGTGGTTGCCAGCATCATGGAGCACCTGCAGGCCATAGGTGCAAGGTGACAGCAGCACAGGACAATGCTGTCAGCTGCATGCAGCTGTGCGGGACTTGCATCAATCAATCAAGCAAGGACAACAGAAGACCAGAGAGCTCTTCAACGGCTCAACCAACCCGGGCAATAATCACAAAGCTCCTGACCACAATCATGGGGCTACACAACCAATGATGGACTTGCCCACACACATGCTGGCGCTAGATGCAATGACGTGCACAGCAACGAGAACCGATCAGACCTTAACACTCAAAACCTTTTCCACTCCCATCACACATGGGGCATGCATGCAGATGAGGAAATCATTCTGGCGCCCCCTCATCTGCAGATGGTCCACCATACAGTAATACAGAACAACACCATAACTCCTCGCAGGACACAATCGTGAGAAACATACAAGAAACGGGAGAGGCAGATTTGAGTAGGGACATGCAAGATTCCCATGTTCAGAGGTTCCCTACCAGCAGGGCCAACTCACCTGCTTCGGGTGTGGCTCAAACTCAGATATAATGTGTGGTTTGTCCACGATCCTGACCCTGAGCTCCACCTTGGTGTGATCAACAGTCACTCCAATGATATCTGCCACTGCTGTTGCATTGCAGCCAGACATGCTGACCATCATACTGGTGGGAGCACCCAGAAGCATATTCAGAGGAACCTGGCGGGCCAGGGCGCTGATGTTGCCTGGGGTCAGCCTGAGCATAGACGGGAGTACAACGGTTGACATACACGCAGCCCCTCTCACTGATCAAAGCATGGTATGTTTGAGCAAAAATTGCCCCCTTTTTGGGACATAAGCGTACTATCGTATCTCAACCAAGGCACACAACTGGTGCCGTCAGCTGTGAGTACGAACCTTCCCACGACTTAATTGGGCCTTTTGATTGTATGCGGCTAATAAGAAAGAACCTGGCTAAGTGCCTCAGTTGTATAACATACAAGATCTTTTTGGCTGCATGCTTGTGATGTTACTGGCATGTGTGGAGGCTTTAGCCGCGGTACTTAGGACCTGACTGGGACAGAGACCGTCCAGCGTTGGAATTTCACTTATTGATGGACCCTTCCTGAAGTGCACTGCCTGCCCTGGTGATAGTGCCAATTTGTTTGTTTACAGACTGAGCTACACTCTATGCCTGACCTAGGTTCAGGGTTGCTCATGACTCGCTTGTTGGCGTCAGCAGTCATATATGCCAGGTTGGCGTGCACATACTTTGGGGCATGCACAGCAGATGCCGCTAGGGCCGGCTCTGCAGCCAGTCGTGCTTGTGCAATTGATTCCACTTCGGCCCAATCCTGCAAGCAGGGAGATTGAAAGGCATGTTCAGCGCTTGCAGAAGCACGGTACTGCTTGTGAGGTTCATTTGAGTTAGGCAGTCGATGTGTGGCGTTCTAATAAGCTATCCATAATAGCTTACTCGGAAGAACTCAGCGTGGATGCCATGAAGTGCCCCACTCCGGTCGAAGCTGGAGTCGAGCAGGACGAGAGTGTGGAAAGGTCGCCAAGGCGAAAAGAGACAACATACGTCTCCTCTTTGCGACCCTCAGCAACAGAATGAATGGAAACGTTGCTTGCTTGAAAAACCCTGTCACTAACTGGCGTTTCTCCAGATCTGAAGCATGGGTGGCATTCCCTGACTTCACAACGTAGGTGACATGCTCAGGGACCTGGAGGTGTTCCCTTGAGATATAGAAAGCAGCAACAAGCACTGAGTACGGCACTCCACTTTGAAGAGATCAACGTCATCTTGCCTATACAAGCGACCCCTGACTTGAACCGCCTAGCAAACGGGTGCTGGGAGTGCAGTTGCTGTTCTCCTGCCCTTAGTTATGAAACTATTGCGTCCTGGCATTTGCCCTGCAGGAACGGTGTGTCATTGGTGATTCAACTTGCCTTGTCACTTTCCGCTCCGCTCAGAATATCAGGTGGGGAGTCATTAGTTATTCAACTTCTGGGTCCAGCACTACGAGCGCCCCCTTTGTTAAGAGAGACCTCCGGCCCGTGCAGGACCCAAGCATGACTCCAACCAGTTTGTTAGGGGTGTGGGGGACCGGTTCAGTAACCGGCGAGATAGAGAAAACGAGAGCTGAACTGACGCGCGTTTGGGCGCCCCCTTTGAAAGGCCATGATGTCATCGTATTCCTAATAGCTGTGCAGGAGAGGACCGCCCATAGCAGCTGAAACGGCAGCAAGATCACAAGTAACTACCATGCCTCTACCCCAGGGTCTGCCCTGGTGGGTGCATCACCCCAACCTGCTACTACCCCCTGCTGCTCAGGGAGAGCTACTCCTCTCATTTTCTCCAAATCTTCTGCTGTGACTACTGCTGCTGCTGCTGGTGGTGGTGGTGCTATATGAGCAGCATGTTGACCAGCTGGGTCAGGGCAGGGCGGGTGACCAGCTAGAGCCAGAAAGGCCTCCATGGTGAACCGAGCATCATTACCTGCAGCAGCAGAAGCAATGCCATACCTCACATGCAAGGCTCAAACAGATAGACACTTCAAGAGATGTCAGCAACTGATGCTGCCAGAATGGGCACTATGAATACGGATTACATGATAGGAAAATCAGTGCAGTACAGAAATGGGCACCAATGACAAAGCAAAAACTGGGCTCTGTGGGTACCAATTGAGTGCCAATTCATCACATATCTATCGTAAGAAGACAGAACTTATGGGCAGTGGAGGAGCAAAGCTCCAGACATTGCGCTGGCCCGTGCGGGACCCGGACCCCCATAGAGCGCTTGTTGTCGCGGCCTAACTCAACAGGCCTGGAACGCCGGTCCTCACGGGTCGTGGGCGATGCCTCTGTTCTGGTGGTGGTGCCGCCTCCCTACTTCAAAAAATATAGTGCTCGTTGCTGAACAGATTGTCACAACCCACAATCACAGTCGGCTTGAGGTGAGCACCAACAAGAGGCCAGGCAGGGTGGGGAGACAATAGCAGCAAAACCAGCTCTGTACCCACCTGCATTATGCAGCCGTGCAGGTTTTATCCCCAGTTGCTCCAGCAGCAGCTTCAAGGAGATCTGGTGGCTGTTGCTGCTGTTAGTAGGACCTGCAACATCAGCACCTCCTCCATCACCCCTCCCATGCCCACCCCTCCCACCACCAGACTGACTCCTGCCCCTGCCTCTGCTGCTGCCGCTGTTTCTGCCGCCTCTGCTACTGCTGCTGCTGGTGCCGTTAGCTTCTAGCTTTGTCGTCATTGCTGCTGCCGCTCCGCCTTTTCCAGCCCCTGCTCTTTGTCCTGCGCTTCCTCCACCTACTGCTAGTGTTGCTGCCATAGCCTCTGCTGCTGCTGCTCCTGTTGCTGCGGTTGCCTCGGCTACTGCTGCTGCTGCTGCTTCCTTTGCTGCTGCTGCTTCCTGTTGTGGCGCCCATGCTGCCCATGCCAAGGTTTGTGTATCCATCATCTCAATATCCGGCGGCAGCTGTATCCCCAGATCATCACACAGCTGCAGATCTCCTGTTAAATTATGACCCACTAGTATGAACTTCACACCAGCAGGTGACAGATGAGATAACACCTACAACAAGTGACAAAAACAGCGGCAAGAATAATCATCATGTAGCTATACAGGGGATGTGACAAGCATTCCACATGCATACTATGCCCTGCCCTTTGCCCACCTGTTTCCCGATCTTACTGCCCCATGGTTGCATATTTGTATAGTATCCATGAGGAGCCTTTTCTGAGCTCCTTATTGTAAACAACACACTGCATGCCAGTAAACAATGCACTCCCTTTTTCCTGCGCACCTCCTTCCGCCCCCCTGGTCCCCTATTCCCCATCTCCCTTATCATCCCTATCCAATCTGTTACTAATCCTTTAGGGCATATTCAACAAGGCCCAGTCCATTGTTATCCAGTTCAGCCTTCCTCCACAGCTGTAGCTAAATGACCCTTCCTACAACATCCTCACAAGGTCAGCGTCTCCTTAAAACCTCCTCCTCCTCCTCCTGCTGCTGCCTCTCCATCCCCATCTCCACCCCAAAACATGGTACCATGGAGCATCTGCTGGTGTTGCTGCATCTCAACAAGACCTCCTTGCTGTGCTCAGAACAGCCCATCCGCCATGGCCCCTCCCCCCCTCCCCCGTTTTCCCCAGAGCCCATCCTCCACCCCCCCTTTACCCCCTTCGTCCACCATCTGCCCCCTCACCCCCAGCTTTTCTCAGCGCCCCCCACTCGCCGTTTCCCCCAGCGCCCCCCCCCCCCCCCAATGTGCCCTTGCCCCACCTGTTTGCAATCTGCTGGGTCATCCTCCAAAAGGCTGAGTCCCCTGTTATCAAGTTCCTCCTGCAGTGCCCCCAGGGCTTCATCACAGCTGCCCATCATGCTGCGCCTACCAGCAGCAGCAAACAAGAAGCGGTGGCGGTTGTCCGCCACATGGCGCCCATTGGACTTGGACATGTTCTCCTGGATCTGAAACACAAAGAAACAAGTACAAAGGTATAGGTTTTCTACAACATGTTCCTAGTCAGCATATCACCTCCAGTCCCGCAACCTGCTCCTCTCCCAAGGGTGCTGGGTACAGATATGTCTTGCCTAATCAGCTACTCCCCCACCTTACGCCCCTCCCATGTCAATTCGCCTTCCAGTGATGTGTCCTAACCGCCGAGGCAGGCCTAACATGCCGCCTCCCCCTCTAAACCCCCCCCCCCCTCATCATCCCTGTCCCCTGCCCTGCCCCCTCACCTTGCCGTGTCCAAACTGCCATGTTATGCCTCAACATGCCTCCCCCCTTACCCCCCCTGCCCTGCCCCCTCACCTTCCAGTGTCGTGTCCTATGTGTGTGAGTCAGTGTATCCCAGCAGCTCCAGCCTAGTTCCAGCACCAGCTCTTTATCCAGCTCCCACCACTCCACATCAAGGGACAGCGCAACAACCACAGGGCTATCGCCCGGGCGGCAGGGCCCCACCAGCTCACAGGCGCGAGATAGCTGCGCCTTAGCTGCTTGGAGCTTGTCCTGCGAGCGAGGCACCAAGGTGAAGGGGAATACGGAGGGGTGTACAAGGGTTCAGTGGTTCTGCAGTTTGTTATTATAAGCAAGCCACTGATGGACCGCAATTCTGAGATGTTGCTGTTGAAAAAGTTACATCGACTCTGTGCTAGGCATGCCCTGAGGGTACATGGAGGGTGCTATGGATTGCGTGCCGGTCAGAAAGTGTGTTTTGTGTTGGGTAGGAGGCTGTCTGAATGGGCAAAACAACTGAGAGGGCAACCTCCTGTAGGTGGTACGGAGTGTAAGGTTGGTGAGGATGCATAAAATCATGGTGACAGGAAGGGAGCAAGGAAATGCCTGAGACGTGCCATAGGTGCGTGTGCAGCTATATTAGCTGCAGCCTGGCTGTTAGTGTTGTTGCTGCTGCTTCCTCTTTCTACTGCCAAAAACGTCAAACCTGAATGTAGCTGAAGCTGGGTTGGAAGCCAAACGGACAAGCTCTGGTTGTCCAATATGATTTCAATCCTGGCATATCCCACCTAAATCCCACCTCACAGAGAGCCCCTGGCTATTCGTACCTGCTTAGCTGCTGCTTTGCTTGCCTTCCTAAGAGCATTAAAGACCTTGTAGTAGCTCTGGACATCCGTGATGTTCACCTGCTCGCAGTCCCTGTATGTATGGTGCCGCTGCTGCAGGGCTGGAAGGGTGATATGAAGCTGCTGTTGCAGCTGCTGCTGAATTTGATGTGCTGCTGCTGCTGTAAGCAGGACATGCTGCCTACCGGTGTCACCGCGCGTGCCTGCGAAAGGGTTTGACGGTCATGCTGAACTTCTAAGGGGTAGAAAAGGTCACAGGGAAGGCGCTGGGTCGGCTTGCGCGGGGTCACCTTTGTAGAAACCAACTTGATGGAACGCAGCGAAGAAAGCGGGTGCTGCTAAGTGTGATGTAAGGGCGTCTGAGGCTTGGTTGCTGCTGCAGGGAGCTAGCCACTGCTCACAAAGGTCTTCCCGCGTGAAGTACATGGTGTCAGCTGTGGAGTGGTCGTCAGAGCACTGCATGCAGCACTAGTTGCTAATCGGTTTGAAGCATATCCTATGAGCGACTTCTCCTAAAGGCAAGAGCCTATGTTCCCAGGACCTAGCCCTCTGATGGCGGTCTTACAGTCCATAAGGTCCAAGACTCCAGGTCGCAAGTTAGCAACCGCAAGCCAGGGTGTTGGTACCAGGGCCTTTTCCAGCTCCCGTCTGTCAGCCGGACGCCCAGGGTGCTTCAAATCTCGCTCAAATTGGCCGCACCCAAGTGCCACTGAGGCGGTACGGTTGTCACTCGTGAGATCCAAGGCCGGAAGCTGCAGAAAATCGAGCATAACATCCGCACAGTGAGGTCTGTAAATGCAGCATCCAGAAGAAAACTAGCCAGGGTTTGAGACCTTAGCATAACGCTATGCCAGAGTGGTTGTTTAGGCGGTTGTAGTATTCCCCTGCTCATGCTGACGTCACGACCTTTGCCGGAACAGCTAAGGGAACCGTAAGGGAACCCCGGAACAAATGGCTCGCGTTATTGGATCCGTCAATGTAATTGGCCTGATAATATTTGGAACCTGCAACTCTCTGCTAGGGAAGATCGGTAAGATGGGGAAGATCGAACCCGCCCAAAGCTCGTGTTTGCAAGCTTAAGCGTCCTCTGAATGATTTTGGTTGCCCCAAGCGCATGGAGAATCCCAAACGGAATCCACAAGGTTGTGAACGGTTTAGCCTGCTGCAGTCTACCAAGTCCAAGCCCCGGACTGCGATGGGACGACGAAGGAATTTCGAAAGCCCTGGGCGATGACAGCAGCTATGTTTGTCGCTATGGCCTTCTGCCTTCCTATTGCATTCATCTTCGAGCGCTGGCCAAAGAAGAAACATGGAAAAGGCGGCGCTGACAGTTCTTCCTCGGACCACGAGGAGCCTCTGCTGAACGAGGTAGGCGCAATGAGGGTGCATCGATGGTTCGAATAGCAGTTACAGGCGAAGGTTCTAGAATGTGCTCCAAGGACGGACCTGCCAGGCCATCAGACTTGGTTTACGACCTACTATCTAGCACACTTTGCATGCTAGGATGCTAAATATCTGGGGCTGCTCAAAATGTCAAAAAACCACTATAATGCAAGAAGGTATTAACCTCCACCATATTTCTGACATGCCGTGACAGTGTGGTGTGACAAGGGCATCCTCCTCTTGTCTGTGTAGTCGCTCATCCTCGCTTCACCACTGCTGCTGTGGATGGCGGCTCACTGCAAAACAGCATGACACAGTCCAAACAAAGTTCTGTATGCTAAACTCCCTGCTCTATTGACCCTCATCAGCTAGCATGCTCAGCATCCCCTGCGCTGTTGGAGCCTGTCTATCCATTCTTTGATAATGGCCATAAATGACTGCCACCAGTATTGGAACCATGCTAGTATTTAGTTCATGGCTTAGGTGCCCAGTATCCCTGGCCCCCTCCCTAACCCCTGCAAAAGCTTTTAGTGATTTGTGCGCTCCTGTCACTCTCACCTTACTCCTGCTAGTACTTTTGTAACTACCCTTCTCCACCTTCAGCCCCCTCCGCCTCTCGCCCCCTCTACAAGGCATTGGCAGGCTGTTCTCTGATCTGACCCCTGCCTTTCTCTCATGTTCTGCGGTATTTTGTTCCTGCCTTTTGCTACTGCTTCTGTGTCGGGCCCAGGAGCCACCCTCCTCCGCCCCGCATCCCTCTGTTAGTAGTAGCAGCATGCTCTCCCACATAGACCCTGCATATGAGTAGAAGTGATTTCAGAGTCAGCATTGTAAGGTAGGTCTCAGTCTCAAATTACGGTCTGCTTGTCTCAGCCTTTTGCTAGAAGTCGCAGTCCTCTGGCTCTCTACCTTTCGCAGTTTCTCACCCCACCCCACCCCACCCCACCCCACCCCACCCCACCCCACCCCACCCCACCCCACCCCACTATGCTTGGATGCTGCACTGCCCAGAGGGCTGTGCACTGGTCTCTCTTAATATATAAACCTCACATTGATTTTGCAGTCACAGTGGATTGCTCTTTCCTTTGTTACTCCTGCTGTTGTACCACAGGCCCAGGAGCCACCCTCCTCAGGCCAGCACCCTCCTGGTGGGAGCAGCAGCATGTTATTCCATCTGAAGGAGGCGGCCATGCTGTCCATCCCCACCTGCTTCGATTTAGTTGCCACCACACTCATGAATGTGGGCCTGCTGTATGTGGCAGCTTCAGGTGAGACACGGGGGCTCTGGGACTTCAGGTTAGGGTTTTAGATCATCAACTTAGGGTTTAGGGCTTTAGGACCTTCAGATCAGGGTTTAATTTGATGTATGTGGCAGCTTCAGGTGAACAATAGGGTTTCATGGAGAATCAAATTTTATGTGGCCTCGGCAGGATAATGCAAGCATCAACAGAAGCATTGATCAACCAGCTTGGATATGATGAGTGCGGATTAAGGGGTAGTTTTGTGCGCAATTTCTGCTGCTCCATATGCCCCACCTAAGCTAGAATCCTAGAGCAAGGCATGTTGAGATCAGCTTTGCCTCTCTGCTGCCTCTGCATTGCCACTGCTGTTGGTGATGGTAGTGGTGGTGGTGGAAAAACAACAAATGAATGCAAGCACGAACTCATAATAACATAGGTGCTGGCGAGACCAGCAGCCCAGCAAGAAAGCCCAATGGCAGCTGTGCTAGTATACAATCTGGCAGGGTTTAGGGTAAGGCAGAACCCTAAGGCAGAAGCCAAAGGCAGAACTCGCTGCCACCTTCTCCCCCTAGTGCTCCTGGTTGCCGTCATGATTACTTCATGATGATATGCTCTCATAGGTGAGCTGCTGCTGCTGGTGCTGACCTCCTTTGCTTTATGTTTGCTGTGTGTTTATGTCAGTGTTCCAGATGTTGCGAGGTGCTGAGATGGTGTTTGCAGCCATGTTCTCTGTGCTGTTTCTGCATCGTCATCTCAACCGCTGGCATTACCTGGGCATTGCACTGTGTGTGGTAAGGGGGAGGGAAGGAGGGCAGGGGGGGAGGGGGGGGGGCAACAGAAGGAGGGTTACGGGGCCGGGGGGTTCAGGGGAGGGGTGCGAGGAGGGTGAGTGGGGGCAGGGTTCCGAGCATGGTGTGGCATTCCCTTGTCAATGTGTGGTGTGTGGTGAGGGGTATGGTAGCGGGTGGGGGGAGGGGAGATGTGGTAGATGTCGGGGAGGGGAGGGGAGATTTGTGATGAGGGGGGTCAGGGCGAAGATGCGGGGTAATCATGATGGCGGAATGGGTGAAACGGCGGGGGGGGGGGGGGGCGCGAGCTGATTAGCTGATTGTCTGGTGCTTGTACTGCTACTTGCTGCTGGTGTAGGTCGTTCACTTGCTGGTTGAAGTCAGGTTGGTGTTGTGTCTCTTGGTGTTATGCTCTGCCTCCTGCTGCTTAGCACATCTGGGGTCATGGTTTAGGGTTTAACTTCAGAACCTCACTATTTTGTTTCTGGCGCCTGCCTTTGTTCCAGTCAGGCTGGTTCCGCTGCCCCTAAGTTACAAGCCAAGGCTTCAGTGGGCACATCAAGAATGAATAACATCCATGCTGCTTTCTCTAGTTTTAAATATGATGTTGCCGCTGCTGCTGCTGCTGCTGCTGCTTGTTCAGTCCTGTCTTCATTGCTGGCCTTGGATGCCCACTGTCCATTGCTGCCTCCTATTGTTAGCACATTTTATGATATGCCATAGCAAATAGTGCCATAGGCCCCGCACCTCAAGCTGCCTCTTATTGGTTGCTCAGATAACATGCTGCTGCTGTTGTTACTGCTGTTGTAACTGCTGCTGTTGTAACTGCTGCTGCTGTAACTGCTGTTGCTGCTGCTGCTGCTGCTGCTGCTCTTGCGTTGTCCAGGCTGGTATCAGTTTGGTGGGGACGGCTACTCTGCTGAGTGGTAAAGATGATGGAGGTATGGATGCAGTGTTGAGGAGCTTGCTTGAGGCTGCTGCTAGCAGGGTGAAGGAGGCAGCAGGAGCAGCTGATGCAGGGCAAGCAGCACTGGGGATGGCGCTCATTGTGGCTTCACAGGTGAAGGAGAGCAGAGGGGGGAAGGGGAGAGGGCGGGAGGGGAAAAGGGGGCATGGGGGCAGGGGGGGGGGTAATTGGTATTAAGGATGGCTCTCATTGTGGCTTCACAGGTGAGGAAGGGGGGGGGGGAAGGGGAGGGGGGGGGAGGGAGAGGGGAAAAGGGGGCAGGGGGGGAGGGGGGGGGGGTAATTGGTATTAAGGATGGCTCTCATTGTGGCTTCACAGGTGA
>OY744494.1:5876216-5905512 GCA_963556185.1 Pseudopediastrum boryanum
CTCTCATTGTGGCTTCACAGGGTGGGGGGGGGGATGGCCAGAAAGAAGGTGATGGAAAGAGGTGAAGGGGAGGGAGGGAGCTGGGGGTGATGGATTGAGAAGAGGCGGGTGTCCCCAGGTTTAGAGCTGATTGAAGCAAGGCGAAGGGCTATCAATGGGATTTCAGCAGTACAGGTGCTTTTAATGCTGAGAGGGTAAAGGGTGAAGAAAGGGGTCATGGAGGGTGCAACAGATTTCGCCAGACTTGTAAGTTGTTTTGATGAGGAGTTTTATCATCGCTGGTCCTTCTTTTGGTACTTTGTCTTGATAATGGTTTTGGGGTGGCATAGATGTGGCTTTCTAGATAAAAGAGCTTAGGGAGCATCTGTCCGTAACTGTGGCGAGGCATGTTACCGGTGGTATGGAATAGCAGGTAAGGTGGGAGAGGAATAATTGAGTTTGAGACAGGGCAAGCTGCTAGTAATGGGTCCGGAAGAGTGGAGAGGATCTTGGGGTTGGGGGGAGCGGGGTTAGGAGGAGTGGAGGGAGAGACGATGGATGGTGAGGGGGAGATTGCAATGGGAGCATTTTGGAATGGAGGCAGGCATGTTTTAACATTTAGGAGGTCAGGTGGTGCTTGACACAAAAGCGGTGCTTGATACGCTTAAAGCTTAAGGCATGAACTTTGATGTGCTTGTCACCCAATGTACCCATATCAGTCTCTATACCATCCTCTCTTCTCATTTACAGAATAGGCTGGACCTTGTCCAAAGCCTGCAATCTGCCTCAAAATATTGATTTGAACCCTTCCCCCTTGCCCCTCTCCCCCTTCCAGGCTGTCCAGCAGGGCCAGTTGCAGTTGAAGCGCCAAACTTGAAACGTGTACCTTGTGTTTCAAACTTGAAGCGTGTACCTTGTGTTTGCCTATCGGGTTTTTGAGCTGCTAAGATCATCAACTTAACGCTACAAGAACATTAGCTCTACATGGACAACCACTCATTCCGGCCTTCATCAACCATGATTCAACAATTTGAACACACACGCATACCCTCCTCATCTCCTTCCCTATCTAACAACGAATTCCATGTGCCAAAAACTTGGATGCATGGGGAATAATGTTATAAGTGTCCTATACCGTGTCATGGTTTAAGTGCCCATGTTACACCCTCAACGTTGCAGGCCGTCCAAGCGGGTCAAATCACAGTTGAAGACTACTGCATGGCAGACCTAGGCATGCACCCCCTCAAGGTGGTGGGCTACGAAGGCGTCATGGGCTCATTAGTCATGCTAGGCATTGCCCTCCCTGTGGTGTTAAGCCTACCAGGGGACGATGGTGGGGGAATACATGAGGACAGCTGGGGCACACTGTGTATGTTGAAGAACAGCGGGGCGGTGCTGGGGCTGCAGCTGGCCTCTGCTGCTGCTGTGTTGGGGTATAATATTTGTGGATGTTGGTGACGGATGAGCTGGGGGCCGCGGCTAGGACGGTGCTGGAGACAACTAGGACGCTGTTTGTGTGGCTGGTGAGAGGGGGGGATTTGGCGAGGAAGGGGGGTTTCTAGGGGAGGTGGAGGCGGGGATTGAGTGGGAATGGGGGGATTGGGAATGGGGAGTGGGGGGGGGGGGAGGACGGGGGAGAAGCCTTATGGAAAGGCGGGGAGATGTGCTGTTGGACAGCATTGGGCAGGGGAAAGGGATTGGCAATTGGATTGTTGGGGTTGGGGGAGAAGGGATCAGGGGAACAGAGGAATCTGAAGCTAGGCTTGCAGGTGGCAACGTACGGGGAGGGAGAGCAAAGGCAAACTCTGCGAAGTAGGGGAGCGGTTAGGTATGTGGGAAGAATGGGCTGTGTGGTACCAATCGGGAAGCGTTTATTGGGGTGAAGATGTTTGCTGGCAGCTTTGTAGACTTCAGAACCCTTGTTGCAATGCTTTCGTACGCTAACCTCTGTTCTTCATCAGCTCCTTGTAAAGCCCTCTCACCATACAAGCCTTCCTTGGTCTGCAGGAATTTCCACATGATAGTATCTGCCACCCAAAGCTTGCGCCCTTAGCTCATCTTCCTTTATCTCTCCCTGCTCTCAACTGTGGCTTTGTCTCCTAAGGTTACTCTTCCTCTCACCGCTCATTTTGCGTTCTCCTGCCCCCTCCCTTTCTGCCCAACACACACCCGTGCCCTCCCCTTCCTGCTTGCCCACCTGCTTCCTTCCCCCTGCGGGCCACCCCTTCCTCTTCCCCCCCCCCCCCTGACCCACACACCGGCGCTGCCTACTCTTCCCGCCTCTTTTTCCCTGTCCTTGCCCTTGTCCTTGTCCTCTCCCTCAAACCCCTCCTCTTTCTCCCCCCCCCCCCCCATCCTTCCCCCTCCTCTTCCGACCCCCCCCCCCCCGCCTCTGCCAATTGCCGCGCGTCCCTCCTTCCGCGCTCCCACATGCTTCCTGCCCGCCCTCTTAATCTTTACTGAGTCATACTGCTCCCCCTCCCCCCCCCTCCCCTCCTCCCCCCCACCCTCCCAGGCTGCTATGGCCATGTACTACAGCCCCATTGGCCACCACAAGCTGGGAGAGCCCTGGGACAACACCAGCTGGATCCAAGCAGTGGGCTTTGCAATTCTGGTCGGTGGTACCCTGGTATATGACAAGGGCTCAGCTCAAGAAAACAGAGAGGCAGAGATAGCAGGGAAGGAGGCTCCTAGAGCCAAGTGGGCCATCTTGAAGACCACCCTGCCATTGATGACTGGACATGCTCTGGGGCCTAAGGGGAAGTTCAGGGCAGCAGGACATGCGGTGATGGCAAGCATTAGGATGGAGAGGGGGCTCGAGGGGTAATGGTGGCACACTGTTAGGGTTTAGGGTTTAGCGCAAGCAGTGTTGGATTAAGCATCAGGATGGAGAGGGGAGTGGGGGATAGACTGTTTCACTGTTGAAGGTTTAGGGTTTAGGACATGCAGTGCTGGCCAACATCATGATGGAGGGGGGGATGAAGGTAGTAACGATATCACACTGGTGAGAGTTTAGGGTTTAGGGCAAGCAGTGCTGGCAACCATCAGCGATGGTGGAGAGGGGGATGGGCGGGCACAGTCTGATGGGACTTCAGTTGGCAGACGTAAGAGCCGGGGAGTGCGGACATACAAGCCCAACATTTCACATGAACCGTGGAAATAGCTTTGTGCAAGGTTCCAAGGCTATGGTGGATGTAAAAAATGATGTTACTTAGAGATTGGACAATGCCACTCAACATGTCGGGGGTTTGAGGGAGGATCTTTAGACCCCCCATGCCTTTGTGGCTGGCCTTTCTAAAGAGTTGGGAGCGACGAGTTTGTGGTGGAGCATTGGGAGACCACGGGGAGACGGTGTGGGGTATGACCGTGGGCTTTGGCAATGAGCACTCAATGCTCCAAGTAGGTGTGTGGAAATTAGTGATGGAAGAAGATAAATGGAAGGGGGCCACCAGTTGTTCAGGTGCGAGGTCTTTGTTTTGTGCCTTGCTGCACCAAGACACAAGTAAGCCCATTTCAGACACAGGCACATGTATGAGCACAAGCGGGAGGTTGCTATGAACAAAGTACTGCTAATGTGCCATCAAGAACCCATGCTGCTGCATAGTAGCATTTGGGTGATGTACGTAAGTTTGGAGCACGGGGGCACAAAGTGACAGTTCATAGTTATGTTTTATGTAATACATTTGCCCTTTGCCAGTAGCGTTGTGGGGTTTGATTCTGATTGCACTATTTTGTGTTATCAGGACCGACCACAAGACTGCTGTAGTGAAGCTGGAAGCTTAGCATGCTATGGTCCATTGGGCCCAAGAAACGATGTTTCAAAGGAGGCAGCCTTGGCAAGCTTCGGGATGGAAAGGGGGGTTTGGGGAATAGGGGGTTGAAGGGATGATGTGATGGGTGGGTGCAGAGTGGGGATAGGGATGGGCGAGTGTCCGAGGGATGGAGGGCAGCCATTGAAACCTTAATCTAGATGGATGGCACAAACGACCCTGTGGTGACTATATATAGTATCTTGGTCTTCCGCCCACTCAAGGCATTTGATGCGTGGAAAGCTCCAGAAACCTATGTGCATTGAAGTGCCATCACTTTGGTGAGTTCATCATGATGACTAACAGTGGCACCCAAGGTTGGGGCCTTGACGGCAGGTTTGGTTGGTCTTGTGGCTGCCCATGCCTGTGGAGATGTGGTGAACCCATGAGAAATTGGGGGGAAGGGGCTGGCCATCCACCACCTTGATAGGCCAGAAAAGGCAGTGAGTGCTAGAAGATGTGGGCGGAAGCCCACCCACGGATGTACCTATCCTATGGTAGGCTGGCCCAGTGTTACACAACTGGGCCCCCCACAACTGGGCCCCTTAATCTTACGCGGGAGGGCACCTCATGCCCCTTCTTGCGTAGCTCTCTCTCTCTCTCTCTCTCTCTCTCTCTCTGCTAGAAGATGGAAGAAACTGTAGGGATGGAGCTGGGTGACCGAAGGAACCGCCCTTCATTCACCTTGCTCCATCCCAAAATTTCCTCATCTTCTAGCACTTACTGCCTGTGCAACCAGCGTCATGCGCTTGTTCAGATGGGGGAATCTGCTTTTATCTTGGTGCACCAAGACACAAGTAGGGCCACTCTTATCATTCGTGGCCTCTCTATGTCCCCGAGCGGCATGGTGCCCTCAACAACTCTAATGCTCACCGGCGGCTTCCTTTCCATAATATCATGTGGCTTTCGCGGGTGCCTCTAGAAGCGGACAGTGATTGACAAAATGGCAATTGAAAATTCATTATGTTTCACTAGATCATTTACATGGATTTCTGCCAGCAGCTTTATGGCTTCGAGTGCTAACGACCATGCGTTTGTGTCATCAGAACTGACGACCATACTACTGTGTAGTGAAGTCGGAACACACTACCCCATAGTACACGCGGTCAGTATGGATGAGTCATGGGTTTGGGATAGGTGGTGGTGGCAAGCACGAGAATAAAGGGGGGGACCAGGCAATGGAAGGTACACTGGGTCGGGTTTGGGAGGAGCGAGAATGGGGCACGATGGGAACTAATTGTTACTAATAGAGGCAAGACAGCGATGTGACAATATCCAAAAGGCATATGGGGGTTGGTCAGATGCGAGCCTTTGACTTGTGTCTTGGTGCAACAAGAGACAAGTAAAGGCCATTTTATCATTTTGGTAGACCTTGGTATGGTAAGTGCAGCAACAGAAAGAGTTGCCTTCACAACAAAATTTAATTGGCCAGCAGGGATTGGTGCTGCAAAGCGATTCCGTGGTTTCCAATTGTCTGGCTGATGTGCGATTCCGTGGATTCCAATTTTCTGGCTGATGTTCAATTCAAACAGTGCTGGACATCGTAACTTAGTACCACAAGGCTGTTGTGTAGCAAAGCTGGAATAGAGCATCCCATGGTACACTGGGCCCTAGGGTTTAGGTTTTAGGGCAGGCGGTGGGCTGGCAAGCAAGCATGAGGGTGCAGACGGGACGGGCAGGAATGTGGAAGGAGGGGCAGGGGCCAGGGGGTTGGGGCTGGGGTTGGGGAGGGGGCCGGAAGGCAGCTGCGGGGGAAGCGGTGCTGTGATATGGTGGGAAGCTGTGGTGGTGAAGGGGGGTGAGAGGATACAGCCCAGCAGTGCTATGTGGCGGGAGGAGGTTGGGTGGGGGGTTGACGCAACATTTAACAATCTGAGTGCAATATGGTTGCATCACATGTGAGGAGGGGGTAAGGATGAGAGGAAGGGGAGGTGGGGGCAGGGGGGGGAGCACACCCCCTAATAAACACACATCTGAAAATGGGGTTCAGGCCAAGCACTGATGGCAACCATCAGGATGGGGGAGGGGGGGGTAAAATGTCCCACTGTTGAAGCATTAGGTTCGTTGTAAGAGTGCGGTGCTGGCCAGCCTGCTGCAACAAGCATCCAGATAGTGGACACCATGCAGTCGCGTGGTGCCCCGGAATCATGCCCATGGTGCAAGACAAACACAACACAGCAGTGCGCATCATCACCAAGGCTATCGCGAGTGGCGACCGCGGGGCTGATAGCATTGTTTACAATGACGGTGGCAACGCTGCCAAATGGGCGCGTTCAGGTGCAGCGCACCTGCACAAGACAGTCGGTAACATCCCGTCCGATCTGCTGTCCAAAGCACAGTTGAAAGCAGCCGGTTCTCGGCCCGACATTGCCCTATATCGACGCAAGTCGGTTAAGAGGACCCCAGAGGGTCAATGGATGACATCTCAGGCTCAAATTACGCTTATTGAAGTCAAGTACACAAGGGACACTGATCCCAGCAGGACATACCAAGATCCATATCAACAGCATGCGAGTTTATATGAGATACTGCGACAACGGCACCCCTCAGCCGTTATAGAAAGGAAGCCCATCATCCTGGGAGTTGCAGGAGCGGTGTATGCAGAAGCTACGGTGAGGCAGTTGGAGTCCCTCGGAGTGAAAGGGAACCTGTTACGAAGCTGCATACACAAATTGCAAAGGCACGCCATTCAAAGTCTCCATGAAATTTGGAAAGCACGACAGGAAAGTATCAGGAAGAAACAGGTCAATACGTATGAAAACAGGGCCCCGGTGGAGGGGCATCTCAATCTGGGTGGGGGGGTGAGCCTAGGGTGGGGGGCTGGGGGGGATGAGAGGGATCAGGGCGGGGGAGCTAGGAGGGCACAGAAGCGTGGAGAAGGGTAGGGCAGGCGAGGCCACCCCTTCTGGGAGGACATGGTGTAGGAATTGAAAAGTGAGGTGGATGGGATGGAGGTGGTGATATGAAGAGCCAGGACATATTGGTCGTGTTCAGGAGGCGGGTGCCCTCACTGTGGTAAGCCTACTTCCTTAACTGTACGCCGCTCATGGTGGAGCGAGCGTAGATGTAACAATGTAACAATGCTGGCCAGCAACAGGACGGGGTTGGGGTGGGGGTGGAGGCTGTGTTGGTATAACACTGGTGAGGGTCTAGGGCAAGCACTGTTGGCAACCATCAGTGAGGGTGAAAAGGGGATGTGGGAGGGGGGGGAATGGGCGGGCACGGTGAGTGAGTGGACGCCGGGCGTTAGCCCTGCGTAGTTTTAAGGAAGAGGCGGTACTAGCACATGGGCACGGTAATATAGTAGGCAGAAGTGAGAGCTGAGGGGAGTGGCCATACAAACCCACCAGAACCCACCAGAACCGTGGAAATAGCTATGTGCAAGGTATGAAGCCTATGGTGGATGTAAGATATGATGTTGCTTGGAGGGGCCCCCTTGTAGACAATGCCACTCAACAAGTTGGGGGCTTGAGGGTGGATTCTTACCCAGGGTGGGCCCTGCCTTTGTGGCTGGCCCTTTGAAGGAGTTAAAAACACAGTTGCGGTGAAGCATTGGGAGACGAGGACGGAGGGGGGTTACCGAGCCAGCCACAATCCCTTAGGCCGCAATAGCCAATAAATGCTTGTATTATACGTGAACGAAAGGTTTTGGATTCTTGAGAGGGCCTGGTAATCTACATGTAAAGGCAAGGCAATGACACCATGAGGCAACTGTCATGACAAAAAAGGCATTGTCTGCCGGTACGCGCTCACAACTCCGGAAAAATGTAAATACATGCGTTGGTCAATGATAATGATAATGTTGTTGCTTAGAGGTCTGGTGATGGCATCGACAAGGTGATGCTTGGGTTGAAGGCAGATGTGTGTGGTCGACTTGGTTGCCTCCCCAGACATGTGGAAACGTGGTGCACCTGTGAGAGACTAGGGGAAGAAGAGGCTAGCCATCCACACTCCTGTAGGCAACAATGGGCACTAAGTGCTAGTAGATGGACGCAAGACAGTGATGTGACCCGGAAACTTAAATTGAAAGACGTCATGCGGTTGATCAGATGTGAGCCTTTGACTTGTGTCTTGGTGCACCAAGTAAGGCGACTTATCTCATCAGTAGACTTCCGTATGTGCAACAGCGGAAAGAGTTGCCTTGATTGCCAACTAAAGCTCCGTAGCAAGCAAGGACTGGTGCTGCATAGCAGCTTCTGTTATCTACTTTTTTGCTGATGTTGGTTTGGTGGACAGCAGCACAAAGTGGGAAAGTTGTAACTTTTTTTTATATCATCACTCGGGCCCTCTACCAGTAGCTTTGTGATCACGGAGTTGTGGCTTGGCACTGTGTTTGTGTCTTCACAATCCACCACAAGACTGCTGAGTAGCGAAGCTGGAATAGAGCATCCCATGGTCCACTGGGCCCCGTGGGTTTAGGTTTTAGGGTAGACGTTCTGGCAAGCATCAGGATGGAGACGGGAGGGGCCAACTATGGGCGGGCTGGACAGGGCTTGGAAGAGCAGAGAGGTTTGAGGATGGGCGGGCACAAAACCCAACCTCTCGTGAGGGCTGGGTTGAACTGTTTGATTGACTGCAAGGGGAAGCTCAGGGCGGCAGGACATGCGCTACTGGCAAGCATTAGGATGGAGAGGGGGATGGGGGGTTGATGGTGTCACACTGTCAGGTTTTAGGATTTGGGGTTTAGGGGAGGAGGCTGGCAAGAATCAGGGTGAACGGGGAGATGGGGGGATGGGGGAATAATGGTGTCACTGGGGAGGGTTTAGGGTTTAGGGCAAGCACTGCTGGCCAGCATCAGGATGGAGAGGGGTGGTGGTGGTAAATTGTCCCACTGTTGAAGGTTTAGGGTTTAAGACTGTGGTGTTGGCCAGCATGAGGACGGGGGGGGGGGCGTCGTAATGGTGTCACACTGGTGAGGGTTTAGGGTTTAGGGCAAGCACTGCTGGCCAGCATCAGGATGGAGAGGGGTGGTAGTGATAAAGTGTCCCACTGTTGAAGGTTTAGGGTTTAAGACTGTGGTGTTGTCCAGCATGAGGACGGGGGGGGGGGCGTCGTAACGGTGTCACACTGGTGAGGGTTTAGGGTTTAGGGCAAGCACTGCTGGCCAGCATCAGGATGGAGAGGGGTGGTGGTGATAAAATGTCCCACTGTTGAAGGTTTAGGGTTTAAGACTGTGGTGTTGGCCAGCATGAGGACGGGGGGGGGGGCGTCGTAACGGTGTCACACTGGTGAGGGTTTAGGGTTTAGGGCAAGCACTCCGGGCAACTATCCGTGAGAGTGGAAGGGGGGATGGGGTGGGGGATGGGATGGGTGGGATGAGCGGGCACGAGATGGGTATTCAGTTGGTAGAAGTGAGAGCCGAGGAGAACGGCCCCTGCCTTTGTGGATGGTCCTTTAAAGGAGTTGGACAACAATGAAGCATTGGGAGACCGGGGGGGGGGGGGGGGGGAGTCACACTCCCTTGGGCCGCCATAAGCACTAGAAGCTTCTCCCAGACGTGAACGAAAAGTAGTGATTATGGGATAAGATAAAGCGAAGGGCGTTAGGTAGTTGTTAGTCGTTCAGGTGAAATGGTCTCTGGCTTCCTCTTTGGTGCATCAAGAGACAAGTCAGGCCATTTCATCAGTAGCACTACCTGTATGTGCACAAGCGGAAGGGTCCCCTAGATTACCGCTTACTTGCCATTAAAAACACTTGCTCCATAGCTGCTTCTTTCTGATTTTATGGAAGAATTTGCTTTGGAGGACAGCACCAGAAAGTGAAAGCTTTGATTGTGTTTCATGTAATGTCCCTGGCTTTCCCCGACCAGGAGTATTGTGGTAGTACCTGACGCAACTTTATTTGTGTCATCAGGACTGACCACAAGATTGCTGTGTAGTAAAGCTAGAATGTAGCAGGACATGGTGCATTGGGCCCTAGAGATGATGTTTTAGGTCAGGCGGTGTTGACAACCTTCGGATGGAGAAAGGGGATGGCGGCGGATGTGATGTGATGGGTAACGGCAGGGGGGTGATTCGAAAGAGTGAGGGTTTATACTGGGGAATGGAAGGCGGCCATAGGGCCCAACTTGACGCGGCTCGCGCAAACGACCCCATATAAGGTGTCAATACATACTTGAAACGAATTCATGATAACGATGTTGCTTAGAGACCTGGAGATGGCACCGACACGGTGATGGGTTGATGGCAGATGTGTGTGGATGAATCTGCTGCCTGTCAAAACATGTGGTCTCATGTCGTGGCCAGCATTAGGATGGAGAGGGGGATGGGGGGTTAGCAGTGGTGCCACACTGTCAGGGTTCAGGGTACAGGGGAGGGAGGCTGGTGCTGGCAAACAACAGGGTGGAGAGGGAGAGGGGGGGAGGAGGGTGGTGAGTCCGGGGAGGGTGATCACTGAAACACAAGTAAAGAGTACGACGGAAATAAGTATGTGTAAGGTGTTGCGTCTAAACTAATGATGTTGCTTAAGAGGGCCTGAGGGCGGATGTGGTTGAGAATGTGCGTGGCTGCCCCTCACCTCCGGAATTGGAATTGGAAGTGGAATTGGAATTGGAATTGGAATTGGAATTGGAATTGGAATTGGAAGGTTGGGCAGGTGGGAGTCTCAAAAAAGAGGGTGGGTGGAAGACAGATCGTTGGAGACAGGGGGAAGTGGCCGAAAGAAAGAAGCGAAAAGGGGAAAAGGGGGTTGGGGAGGGGGGGGGGGGTGTGAGGGATGAGGGGAAAAGTGGAAGAAAGAGCATGGTTGCAGGGGGCAGGGAGGGAGAGCAAGGGGAAGCTCTGGGACGCAGGACAGCGATTGAGATGTGGGAGGCAAGGGGCTGTATGGGACAAAGTGAGAAGCTTTTGGGGTGAAGCATTGGCAGCTTGGTAGACTGCAGGAAGTCGTATGCTTTCCTATTCCTCTCAGCTTCTGTCCTCGGACCCTTGTACCTTGTCACTGACACTAAGTGTAGCAGGAGGCTACATATAGCTATATGCCTCGCTATTGGCAAGCCTTTTCTTACCTAGCGTTTGCTACTCTGAGCTTTGCTGCATCTTCCGTCAGAGCCTGTTGTTCCCATGATGAACTTCTCCGTACTTTTTGCCACCTGATTAGCTTCTCGTCCACCTCAGTCTATTGCCCCTTGATATGGCTTCCCCCCACCCCTCATTTTGCTTTCTTGGCGCCCCTTCCTGACTGCGCCACCCCCCCTTTTGCCCACCTCTCTCTCTCTCTCTGCCAACCCCTCGCCCCCCTCCCTTCCGCCAACGTCTCCTTCGTTTCCCCCCTAGTACATGCCCCCCCCCCTCTTCGTGCTTTTCCTAAGTCAATACTGAGGCTTTCTACTGTTTTCCTGTCCCCCCCCCTCCCCCTCCCTCCTCCCCTCCCCCCCAGGCTGCTATGGCCATGTACTACAGCCCCATTGGCCACCACAAGCTGGGAGAGCCCTGGGACAACACCAGCTGGATCCAAGCAGTGGGCTTTGCAATACTGGTCATTGGTACCCTGGTATAGAACAAGGGCTCAGCACAAGAAAACAGAGAGGCAGAGATAGCAGGGAAGGAGGCTCCTAGAGCCAAGTGGGCCATCTTGAAGACCACCCTGCCATTGATGACTGGACATGCTCTGGGGCCTAAGGGGAAGTTTCGGGCAGCAGGACATGCGGTGCTGGCAAGCATTAGGATGGAGAGGGGGCTCGAGGGGTAATGGTGGCACACTGTTAGGGTTTAGGGTTTAGGGGAGGAGGCTGGCGAGCATCAGGGTGAATGGGGGGATGGGGGGATAATGGTGTTGCACTATTGAGCGTTTATGGTTTGAAAGAAGGGATGCTGGCCAGCATCAGGATAGAGAGGGGGCTCGGGGGATAGTGGTGTCACACTGTTGAAACGATTTGGTGTTTAGGGGAGGGGGCTGGCGAGCATCAGGGTGAACGGGGCGATGGGGAGATATTGGAGTCACCAGAGGGTTCATGGCTAGACCATGATGTGCTGGCCAGCATAATGATGGAGAGGGGGCTTGGGGGTAAGGCTGTCGCAGTGGTGGGAATTGGGCATTCAGGCCAAGCACTGATGGTAACCATTAGGATGGAGCAAAGGGGGGGGGGGGTAAAAAGTCTCACTGTTGGAGCTTTAATGGTTTAAGACTGTGGTGCTGGCCAGGAACAGGACGGGGGGGGGTGTAATGGTGCCACACTGGTAAGGTTTTAGGGTTTAGGCCATGCCTTGCTGGCAACCATCAGTGAGGGTGGAAAGGGGGATATGCGGTAGGGAGGGGGATGGGCGGGCACAAGATGACCGATTTCTAGACACCTGGCCTCAATAGGACTTCTCTTTTACAAGATGAGCAAGCCGCGCAACGGCAATGGCCGAGCGGTCTAGAGTGCCAGTCTCTAGATTGTTCAATAATGCGCGTGGGTTCGAACCCCACCTAGGGCGAAAACTTAAAAGGAGGTAAAAGGCCCGCGGGAAGGTCTTTCATACTTGGCGCGCGGGTTCAAGTCCCACTTCTGACAATTTGAGTTTCTTGGACAAGTCCGATCCCTGTCCAGATACTCATACACATTGTGCAAATGATGTGTTAGCGGGGATGCCAGTTGCGGAAACAACACTGGTAGCGATGGTAGCATGGATGCACAATCGAGGAGTCTACCACGTACTTTGGGTGATTCCAAGTACGGCTCCCTTGATGAACAACGTACCCACCTGAATTTCGGTAGGTTTACAAGGCCCCTGGTCGCCAGCGAGAGTTGGAAGCACTGGTGGGAGTGGTACGGACGGGAAAGAGGCACTCCACATTTACCCGTGGAGGGGAAACTAGGCCCCAAGGGGGATACAACAGTTTCACGGTGGCTCTGGTCAAGGGCGGTACGCTTCAGCAATGCCCCCTAGTTCCTTAACATTACGCAAGTATTCCCATGACCTCGCGTCCTCTTTCTTTCTTTCTTTCAAGATGAGATTCAGTAGGGAGACTAGTGAGAGCCGTGGAGAGCGGCCATACAAACCCACCAGTTCACATGAGCCGTGGGAATAGGTCTCAAGACCATGGTGGATGTAAGAAATAACGGTTGCTTAGAGATTGGACAATGCCGCTTAACAAGTAGTTGGGGGCTTGAGTACAGTACCCGGGGTGGCCCCTGCCTTTGTGGAGTTGGAATCAATGAGTTGTGGTGAAGCATTGGGAGACAAGGGGCCGGGGGGTTACCCAGCCAGCCACACTCGCTCGGGTAGCAATAGGCGCTGAAAGCTTGTACCATACGTGAACAAACAGTAGTGATTATGGGACAATATAAAGCGAAGGGCGTTGTTTAGGTGGTTGTCAGGTGAAATGGTCCTCAGCACTACTGGCTCTTGGTGCATCATGAGACAAGTGAGGACATTTCATCAGTAGCACTACCTGTCTGTGCACAAGCAAGTCAAAGGGTCCCCTGGACGAAGTACTGGTTACTGCCAATTAAGGACATGTGTAAATCAAATCTTCGTTCTCCACAATCCTTGTACCTGCAGAAGAACGAGATGGGACGGGCGGGTAGGGAGGGAAGAGGACAAATTAAATTTTAGGGGTAGCTGCAAGTGTATCTAGAAGGCAAATTGATTGAAGGTCTGGGCTTAGAGACGGATCAGGGAAGGGATGTGGCAAGTGAGATGGAAAAAGAAATAAAGAGGATGCGAGGTCACGAGAATACCTGCGCAATGTTAAGGCACTAGGGGGCATTGCCGAAGCATACCCCCTTTGACCATAGCCACCGTGAAACTTTTGCATCCCCCCTTGGGGCCTAGTTTCCCCTCCACGGGTGAATGTGGAGTGCCTCTTCCCGTTCGTACCGGTGAGATGGAGGTGGAACGTTGACCAAAGCTAAGGAAACACTGAAAGAAACAACTGGAGAGATATGCATGAGGGCAAAGTGCTGGGATGTTAGGAATGGTTGTAGTACATACACAAGGGTTTGCTGAGTTGGTGCCTGCTGCTGCCGAGAAGAGCCTGCCATGCTCTTGATGAGGTTCTAGGGATTAGGTACTCTCATCGGTAGGGTTTAAGGATTAGGTATTCTCATCAACTGGGTTAAACGTTTTATACTCTCGTCAGTAGGCTCTTCTTCCATAAATGTATGTACGCCACCAACCAGTGTGCAGTGATCTAACAATGTAAGAAAGCCTGCTGTGCGGATGGGCAATCGTTCATGGTGAGTTAGAGTGCTGCTCGCTAGCGGGGACAGCATTGTTTGGTCGGTTCGACCTAGCAGCCCTTGGCGGTTGCCACACCTTAAATGTTTGTTATGTTATGTTATGTTATGTTGTGCTCCGAACCAATGATGTGTTACCATGTCCAAGTTCACTTCAGATGGTAACTATCCTCCTGTCAAGACGGCTAGAGGGCATAGGACTCTGAGATGATGGGGCCTTGTAAGATGCAGGGGCAGAGAGTTGGATAGGCAATGCTCACTGATGTGTTGGGGTGATGATCACTTGCGGGAATGATGCTGGTTGGCCAAATTCAGTGGGCACCCACTTCGCTCAGCCTTGACTGCTGCTCTCACTGGCTATGTGCTCAGATGACAGATCCCCGGAGGTACATACCAAGACCAGCAATCATTGGAAGACCAAAAACCCTTTGTCAAGGTGATTGGTCATCCGGATTGCTGGGCTTGGTATGGTCCATGGGCTAGAAAGATTTAGAGAGGATTCAGCCTCCACTGACAGGAAATGCTGCAGCACCACCTCTCTACAGCAGACCCGAAATTTTATGGGCGTCAAGACCTGCTAGATGCAGCCTGGCCTCACGGGTCATGGTCGATATCCCTGTTCTGGTGGTGGTGCCGCCTCCCTACCTCGTTAAAAAATGCAGCCTATCCGAAAGGGCAACTGCCAATACATTGCCACGCTAGCTGCAGGGCTTAAACTAAGCCTTTGAGTCCCACCAGGGACAACGAAACAAGCTGAGCAAGGCATACAACTGCTTGGCTTGCAGTTGACTGGGTCAACTGGTCAGCGCATGGCAAGTCGAAATGGGCTGGCCTGACATACATTGGCTAGCAAGGGATTTAGGGTGGGCTGGTGGCAGCCATTGTTTGAGCTTGGACATGAAATTGTGTATGCCGTTGGAGCCTAAGTTGGCTCCTTGTGGGTGGCGCTGCCCCCACCGGCGCCCCGCTTTGACGGGGCCATTTGGTAATTGGTAATTGGTAATTGGTCATATGTCCATGGCATGTCCATCTATCTTGAAATGTTAAAAAATGAAGTCGAACTGCATTAAGAGTGACTTGCCCTTGCCAGAGTACCACATATGCTGCCAGGGTGCACCAAACCAACTACAACACAAGCAACCAGCAGCACTACTGCATCCACAAAAACCTCATAGACATTCCCATCCAAAACTGCACACTAGTATTTGCAGCCACAGGTGGCTGAGGCATAGCAATAGCTGCTGCTGTTCGTGGTTGTAAAATCCAGTCACCAACATTTTTCTGTTTGTCCCATAAAGTGCAACTGTATGTCCCAAGCAACATTGCTGGTCATCAGGCCCAGGTGACTCTCCCCAGCCCTGAACCACACCGCCTGCAAACAATTGGAGTGTTTGCTGCCTGCATCAGCAACTCACTGCATCATACTAACCATGCATGATATCTTGTGGACAAGCCCACTTTACATACTGCTGTGGCATGTACACCACTACAGCAGCGCAGAAGTTGAGCCATTAATAACAGAAGGTGACCTTGCTTGCTGTACAACCCAGATGTCTCTACTGGTTTTGTACTTGTTACAGCACCAGCTGATATGTGTCTGGCACTGCCCCTTTGACCACCACCCCCAGCACACATACCCCCCCTGGGCCCAGACCCCCCGCCTGATCCACCCACTCCGGGAACCTGAACACCCAGCATCCCCCCTGGTCCTCCCCCCTGCTGCAATTCCAGCAGTTGATGACCTCCCCTGCGGGGGTAATGTACACTGCTGTGGTGGCAGCGTCCAAGGGGGTGGCACCCGTGTTAGTGACACGCAAGTCTAGCTGGTGACAAGTGGTACCTCCCTCCTGCCAGCTCTGAGCTTCAAGGACCTGGGGGAGGGGACACGGTGGACAAGAGTTTGGATTAAGCTTGGAATTATTAAGCTTGTTGGTCTACCCCCGGGTAGCTCAGTTGGTTAGAGCACCAGATTCACATCCGTGAAGTCGCAGGTTCGATCCCTGCCCCGGGTACAAATCGTCAGATCTTCGAAGCGACCGCGATAGGATGCGGCTATGGCACAGTTGGTTAGCGCGCTGCCTTAGGATGGCAAGCTTCTAGCAGGCGTGGGTTCAATTCCCGTTGTCGGCAAGATTTGGCGCCTCATGCAAGGAATGGTGCGGATTCAAGTCCCGCTACCGTCGCTAGGTGGAAAGTCGTCTACTGGGTCCGATCCCCAGGCTCTTCCATCGAAGAACGCACCTGACCGGAATTTCGGACGGTTTACATGGTACTGTGGGGTCATGGCCACAGGCTCCCTTGAGAAAGGAGAGGTGCGGCCCGGCATTGAATCCCGGGGAAAACAGGAAATAAGGGCTCCCTCTGGGAGGGAAAGGAATCCTAGGAGAAGGATCATATGGTTAAAATGCAGTGTGGTTCAGTGTGCTGCACAACCAAAGTCACTAACCCTGGCCCGGGGTGGGCATGGGAAACTAGGCCCTAGGGGACACAGTTTCACAGTGGACATGGTAAGAAGGTGGCACGCTACGGCAAGACCCCTCTTTCCTTAAGCCTACGCAGGCATTCCCATGGCCTTGCGTCCCTTTCTCTTTTCTCTTTTCTCTTCTCTTCTGTTGGTCTAGGGTATAGTGTGGTTAATAGTAATGGGTTTTCACTGTATAAAGATTGTTGCCGTCCCAGGTGGCCGGGCAGGCTTTTAATTAGCTTCTAGGTAAGGCATGGCAGGCATGCTGAGTTCCGCGGGCTAAATAAAACACCCCATTGTAAAATCAACTAGCGCACATGCGTGACTTTGCTGTGACTGTAGCAGTCATGATGTGTTTACATGGACACACAAGGCTGGCATCCATCTGCTATGTACTTGGACGCCACAGCTTTTATTCATAACCTCTATATTGTTACATTGTTACATCTACGCTCGCTCATGAGCGGCGTACAGTTAAGGAAGTAGGCTTACTACAGTGATGGCATATAACCTCTATAATTCAGTAAGCAGAGTGTACCGGTTTCAGCAGCATCCATGTAAACACCATCATAATGTAATTAGAGGCAGGGGGCTCAAATGGTACTCTGACAAACCATGGGATCCCTGCGGTGGTACCATAAAGGTACTCCTTGCTCAGAGGACTCTGCTCACAGAGCTTTCCTGGACCTGCTGTGATCTTACTGTGATCCTGTTGTTGGGCTATGTCCAATACACAGCACCAATGAATCAGTCGTATGGTTGCTGGCGAAATGGTCCTAGCATGAATATGCTTATATGCTTATCCGTCTTTTCTTCTTGAACCTATGTAGGGCCAACGCCCGGCGTTCAGTCACGTATTTATAGCCCAGCCGCAGTTAATGAGGCACAGCACTGGTATGGGTGTGGCTGTGCCGTCTTAAGCGCAACTATCCGCACAATGTTTGCTCAATCTCTTGATTCATTAGGTACTACTAAAAGGTATGCTGCCCTGCCTTAGCCATGCCTAGGAAATCATTACATAGGCAAGGGGTGCCGCACTGTCCACATGCCACGCTGTCTCTTCACTATTGAATGAGTGATTAAATGGCTACCAGGCGTTAGCCCTGCGTAAATCCCTGGAAGACGAGGTTGTATCATGCATGGTGCGCGCTTCCCCCTTCCCTACCTGCAGCATGTTCCCATCTGAATAAACCTCCTGGCCAGAGGGCCCAGGCGCAGGGGCCGCCGCTGCTGCAGCTGCAGTAGTAGCCTTAACTGGTGCGGCATGTGCAGCTGGGTCCACCTTTGCCTCCACCCTGCATTGCTCTGGTGTTGGTGCTGCTGGTTGTACCGGGTCTTTGGGCCACTGGCTGGGGTTAGGGTGAGCCATAGCTATGATGGATAGCTTGTGATCATGAGGGGTCAACCAGTCATCTTGAAGGACACCACCTGGTGGAGCAAAACATGAGCAACAACAGATGGGGCGCAGTGATAACATGCGCGCATGTGTTTGGTATGCTTGTGTGGTGGCCATTATCATTGGCTGAAGCCTCCCTGTTCTGTTATAACATGAGATAGCCCTTCTCAGAATGACATGTAAGCAACACGTACACGATCTATTTCTGTAGCTCCCTTTTCACTCATTCACATGCTAAGAGTGTTACTCATGGTGGAAAAGTGGTGACATGCACTCCTACACATAATAAGACACTCTTACCAAGGGCTTGGTGTGTGCTAACCTAGGCTGGCATAGAGGCATGGAGCAGGCAGCCAGTCCTTTCATGGACGTCATGTGGAGCAGACTACATCTGAGCAATAGCAGATTGTGCTCAGTAGTACCACAGCTGTATGTGGTGCATGTGTTCATGTTGTCCTACCATGGTCTTGCTGTGCACTACCAAGCTAAGCAAGATCGACTTATTGTTTGACATTTATATGGAGAAACAAAGGCTCCATATACACTTAAAACAGAAACATGCTTCCCCACGGATTGGGTTGGGCCTCTCCTCCTCCTCCTCCTCCTCCTTCTCTTCCCTTCTCTTTCCTGGTCCCCATGTCCCCCTGCCTCTCTTATTAGCTCTTCCTGGTTTCTGCCTCCTCCTCCTCCTCCCCCCCTCCCCTTGGTCCACTCCCTTGCCTCCTACTCCCTCCCGCATGTTGGCCTCCTCCCCTCCTTACCCTCAGCTCGCCGCTCGCCTCCTAACCTCCCATGGGGGCCCCTCCTCCAACCCCCTCCCCCTACCCGCACCCTTTGCGTGCCCCCCACCTTCCAAGCAATATTGAAGGAGTTCAGCTTCTGTAGTTTGCTGTCTTCACAATAGTGATATAGGGCTGAACTCCTTTAATGTGTGTATGTGTTGGTGTTGTAAGATCTCAGAGATTACAGGCCTAGATGCTAAACTTCCCCTTCCCCATCAGTTTGGGCACCCAGTCTCTCTTCTGCGCCTTCCAGATTGGCCCCATCTCAACCTACCATTTTCCCCATATCCACTTCCGCCACCCAACTCCCTCGCCTCGCCCTCCCTCTGCCCACCTGTATCTCCACTGTTAGGGTTTAAGCACCAGTAGAAGCTGTCCATGATATCATTGTCCACCATCCACTTAGCCAGGCTCTCCTGCCAGCACCTGTCCTTCCCGCCCTCCTTGGCCCAGCCACCCCACTCCCCAGCACACAGCGCAGGACCCAGACCCTTGCTCTTCATATATCCAAAGTGACGGTCCCAGATATCTGGCATATTGGCGGGGAAGTTTGGGTCGTTGAAGTAGGGCTGGCCAAATACGTCTGGGCCGTAGACGTGAGGGGAGTACACCAGCTTGTTGGCTACTGGGAGCTTCACAGGAGCCTGGGGCATAATAGAAAGGCAACAGTTGCAGTGTCAGTAGCATCAGCGGTGGCAGTACCAAAGTCTATGCAATCTAGCATCTAGGTGAGCGAGCTATGCTCTAGCTTCCAGAGCAAAATTAGGGTAGCCCTGGCTCCTTGGATATGCTCAAAATGCAGGGTCCATAAATAAAAGCAGATAGCGTCAGGTAGACAAGCATGTTTTATCCTGGTAGCTGGGAGCTGACAGGGGCGTGGTAGCTAGCAAAGCAATAGCAGCAAGTACAGACGCGAGTATGAGCCATAGCTGGCATTGAAAGCAGGATGGTTGGGCAGGAGCTAAAGGTTGCAAACGCAGCAACTGTGACTCCTACACACCCATCCTGGCATGCCAGTGCCAGTGAATTACAGGGTGGAAGCTTGTCAGTAGGTTGGTACTAGGCATTGCATATGTACCGGTCTACTGTGTTCTTGCTTGCTGTTCTGTAGCAGCTAGTGGTGTGCGGGGCACAGGCTGTTTTGCTATGGCATGAAAAGTGATACAGTGAGCAAGAATTAGGTTGTAGTGTTGTCACATACCTGCGGAGAGTTTACATACCGGGGGATAGGCAGAAATAAGGCAGATTGCACACATCCTGGTTGAACTCACATGATCTACAGCAGCTAATAAACACAATAGCAGAGATGTGGCGGCAGTGTGGTCCATACCTGCTCGTCTGGGTCTGCACAATACATGATCATGGTCAGCAAAGATGATGTGTCACACGCCAGAGTCCTCATAAAAGGAGAGCTGGCTCTGCGCCTCAACTTGTGCTTGTTGAGATCTGTCATTGAGCACATAGTGTGGAAAGACAACAGCAAGAAGCAGCTGCTATGTAGCCATGCTGGGCAAAGAGGCTGACGAGCTGTTTAAGAACATACATGCATGTCACTTGCTTCAGCAAGGAGTTGAGAAGCATGCGGAAAGCTGTGTTGATACAGAGCGGAGGAGTGTGGTCTTCCAGCACTGCGACATTGCGTAATGTGACATTGCGTTAAGATACGCAACGTCACAGTGCGGGGCGTTAGTAGTCATCCAACAGATTAGGGCGTAAGTGGTCTGTTTCAACTTGGCAGTTAGGGATGTGCTTTGCTGCTGGATATTCAGAGACCTTGCGATACCATGCTAAAACCATAAAACTCATTGTTCGGGATGTTGGCATGATATTTGCGTTCAGTACCACTACTGCTGGTTGAAGGGATTTGCATGTAATGTTGCACTTCAAATCCCACCACCAGCAGTCGTGCTCTTCAAGGTAAACTACCAAAAAGGAGCTACTATAGGTTCAGCAGCCCACGATCCCCTGCACCAATGTTTCACAATACTACATCTATGAGGATATGTATCATAGCATACCTTTCAGGCGTTTTAGCACCTGTCACATACTCCACCCATTGGTTAGTGTGGGGAGAGCACAGATCCAGACAGAGAGAGGAGACTATCTACTCCATCAATGCATCCATACCCTGAAATAGTGAAGCTATAGGTGATAATGTTTAGCTGCATTCTTCATCATAAAACTTTCTCACCTTTTCAGCTGCAGCAAAGTGTCCCCCCCACCAGCAGTTGTCACAAGGCTGCACAATGGCATTCCTCTCCACCCCTTCCACAAAGATGAGCATCTTCGGGTTAGCCTCCACCACCACTGCACCCAGGCGTTCAGCTGCTGCCTGCCAATCTGTGGCCAGAACACCATCTCCCCAAGAGGCAGAACCATGGGGCTCATTGTTGAGATCTGCTGCAAATACGTTCCAGCAGTCTTTGTACCTGCAAGGAGGGGGGGGGGGAGGGCAGGGCAGCGATTTAGGGAGAGATTGAAACAGGGCACGCAGATGGTGTTGAGGGACCTTAGCAACCCCCCTGCCTCTTTTCAATGGCCTGTTTCAACTAGAAGCTTGGGGAAAGGCAATGAAAAGAGCCAGGGAGGAACACCATCTTCCAAAGATGCAGAATTATGGGATTTAGGCCGGCTGCAAAGGGATTCCAATAGTCCTTGTACCTGAGGGGGGCGGGAGTGGTGAATGGTGAGGCAGGTGAACTTATGAGGGAGAGCCGAACCTAGGGCGCAAAGTGCTAGGTAATAAGTGAAGGGTTCCAGCAAAAAGCACTACCATCCATCTCGGTGCTTCTCAATAGCTTAAAACATAATTCAGCAATCCTTAGATATCCATGTGCGGCAAGGGAAGGGCAAGGGATGTTTGGCTGTGTCAGGGACAATGCTACCGGCGGCTTTGCACAGCACGGAGCGGCATCTGCCGGTGTGGATAGAGTTGGATAAAACCGGGCGACAAGACAAGCATTTGTCGAGGATGGAGGTCGTTAACAAAGTCATGTTTTCTCTCATACCTCCCCTGTCCTGTTGCAGATCACTTTGTTTTTGTAAGACTACATTAGGGGGAGTATGGAAGAGAATTTGCTATAGGAGGAAGACCGTAGGTCAAGTATTTACATTGGGAGCTGTTGCCAGTAAGTTGGTGGGTTTGTCTTGATGCCAAGCTAGCCACTAAGTAGAGATGTACTGCATGCCATTCTGTTGCTAGTGTTGTTCAGGTCTGCTCAGCAATCAGACTGTCAGATGCTTCACATCTAATCATAAGCATATCTTACAAGAAAGGCCCCCGAAGGCCACGAATCACAGAGCACACAAGACAAAGTGTGCAGGCCGAAGACTGGTAAAGGGCGCGGCGCTGCCGTTACGGGACGAGGAGAACTGTCATTTTAGCTGGGCAACATAAGGCAGCTGTTAGAAGCTAGCCAAGGCAGTGTAGGGCCCCACACCATGAAGTAGTGTCACAACCCCAGATCTACCTTTGTATCTCTTTTGTCTTCTGGTGCAAGAGCAGGCACAAGAGTTTTGAGGTAAACTGGAGATTGTGCTATGCAACCAGCTGAGGGTAAATGTGTGGGGGATGTAAACTCTTTGTCCCATGTGCAGTGTTTGTGTACACTCTTTGTCACATGTGCAGTGTCTTGTCTCACTTGCTAGAAGGTCCCTGTAGCTATTGCAAGGTGTCGGTGTTTTTACTGGTACATGTATGCTGGTAACTCCAAGATATGCATCTCACGCTGGTGTTGTGACCTACCAATCTTAGAGTGATAGCTAGGTTCTCCTACTCTAAGAGCCAAGCTGCCTTCCTGTAGTGTCTCTTACAGCAGCAAAGGGGGAGGAAGGACAGGCACAACCTCAAATTCTGGTTGGAACATCAACTCTGCTACATTGCACAGCAGTAATCATTGTCATGCTGTGATCCCTTCACTCTCAAAGAGTCTGCAGCAGGGCATGTAGTATGCAAATGGGGTTGGCTGGTTCCTAAACATGCTCCACTACTTGCAGGAGGGGCTGTACTATGGGACACAAGTGTAGCGCTTCTTGCAAGTAGTACTGAAGCTAACCATGGGAGACGGACCTTCAGTTCTGGGATGGTACACCATGGCAATGAACTGGCTGGCTACATGCGGCCTGGTCAGTCAGGTGTGGCCATCTTGCTAGTTATGATTCTAACTGCTTTTATTGGATATGTATTACCATGGGGTCAAATGTCCTTATAGGAAGCAACAAAATAGACGGATCAATGCAGTAGGACGTCCTGGACCTGCCATTTCATAACTGGCTAGACATACAGATAGTAAGGGATCCGTGAAATATTTACACGCACCAAGGAACCTTCCCACAATCCCACGCTGGAGAACAATACACGGTCTCCTCGCGTAATCTCTCTTCTCTCTCTCTCTCTCTTGCTAGATATACAGACAAGTAAAGTAACCCACTTAACAATGTGAGCCCCGTGAATACAGGCCATGGATGCTGGGTGAGTGCTTGTTCACAACCTTACTGCTGTTCTGTGTCCCATGGGCTCATGAACTGGCCTGCTCCTATCTCCTTGCTGTTTCATCTCAAGGAGGCAGCTCACCTATCTCAACGGTTCTTGGCCTGGGACACAGTCTAATGTGCTTCTACTGCGCAGACATCGTTCACTACCAGTCAGAACTGTCAATGCTCACACAAACCGCAGAAACCGCAGAACTGTCAATGCTCACACAAACCAAGGACAGTTCTGATGCAATAGCAACAGCAGTAACAGCATGTTCTGTGTGCAATTCTGTTGCATTGTCTCCTGTGGGTGTAGCTTCTGCTGTTGCGACCCCACTGGACTATGCAAGGATGATTGCAACCATGCTGCTGTTATGGCTTTGGCTAAGCTAGACATTGCAGTGTAAGCGTCAGAACGGCCTCCTTTCATACCCAGAAGTTGAGCCTAAATGTTGAGGTGGGAAATTGTCAAACGTGTTTACTGCCAGCACGCAATCATCACTGCTGAGCTAGATTGGTGCATTGGTCACTTGATCTTGGCAGTACAAGCGCAACACTTCCTATAAAACCATAGGACTAGTACTGGACAAGCAATAGTAGAAGCAATATTGAGCTTGACAAGCCATGCTTTCTCTCATCTCCTCCCTCAGAGCCATTTGTGAGAATGCAACAGGCCTTTGTGGGATCACACTAGGGAGATATGGGAGAAAACTTTGGCCATCATGACCTGCATGTGGGAATAGCCAACTCCTCATTGGACGATGTTACAGAGTGACTTATAGGGTTGTCTTGATGCCAACCAAGATAGCGTATTAATAACGTTGTGTGCCAGTGTGTTGCAAACATTGTTCATCAGTTCTATTGTAAATGCATTTCCAGCATACCTTGCACCAGTCATTAATTGGCAAGTACAACGACTGCTGGAAGTTGTACCTGCTCAGTAGCAGAAGGATGACCAGGGGCATGCAATGCAGTTGTATGCCTTGGTCAAAGCAAATCTGTAGCTGCGGAGCTATCATACTCAATAGCTGAAGTTCTGCAAGCATCAAGCACTGCAGACCATGGAAGAGATTTGGTTCTTAATGTGGGATGAGGGGAACTTGTGGAATGTGTAGGTACGTAGTTGGGACACATGATAAGGCACCGGGTAAGGAGCTAGCGAAGACAGTGTAGGGGCCATAATGGTAGAGGCCACGAGGCCAGGTCTCCTGGCCTCAGTTGCCCCTCCCTCAACTTACGCAGGCGGGGACTGTCGAAGAGGCTATGCCTCTTCTTCAGTTACTCAACTAGCGTGGCGTAGTTCTTCTTGTTGCAGGAGCCCACAGCACAAGGGGTGCTAGAACTCCCAGCTTAACCTCAGCTGTTCAAAGTCTGGTGCAAGACCAGACACAGAAAGCCTGAGGTGAACTGGAGGCGCGCTGTGTTATGTAGCTGAGGGTAAAACGTGCGGGTGACTAGGACTGTATTGTCTGAATTACAAAAGTCCCTATAGCTGTTGCAATGTGTCAGTGTTTGTCATGTAACATGTCTGCTGTCAGGCCTCTGATATGAATCCCAGCCAGGAAAGAGCCATACCAATCCTTGCTGAGGAGGTGTTCATGGTCTACCTCTTTAGCGGGAGGTTGTATCTGTTATGTTGATCTCCTAACCCTAGAGTGAATTAGTAAATCCTGGTAGCAGTGGAAGTAGCCTTTCTGCTCTAAGATTTACAGCAGCAAATTGCAGCATCAACTCAGGCTCTATTGCAGAGTTCTGGTCTTTTTTATGCCCTCCCAACTGCAGTTGATTCTGCTCCTCTGTTAGTGGGCCAATAAGTATGTAATAAGGTGTGCAAATTGTTGGTTTGTTCCTATGCATGTTCCACTACTTGCAAGCTGTGGAGGCTCCAGACCTGTTCACAGCCTTACTGATGTTCTGTGTCCCATGTCACTGGATTGATGGGCTCATGACATGCCTGGGCATACTGTTGTGCTGTCAGTTTGATCTCAAGGAGAGAGCTTGCCTAACTTCTTGCTAAACTCCTTGGTCAAGAACCTTCCCTGCCCTACAAGTCTCTGTTTTCCCAGATGAAGTTGCAGGCGTCATGATTCACCCATGGCACATCAAGCAGCTTTTGTGTCTCCTAGGAGACTAGTACTTATATGCTTCATTCAGCAAGCTTAGGTTAGCGAGATGAGGCGTGCCTCAACAACATGCATCAGCAGCGCTTCAGCTCAACCTGCATTTCCAGTCTCAACTCTTCATTTATCCTTCATGTTAGATATATCAAACAATTTGTGCAGAGCCCTACCATATGACAACCCATGCCGTGGTGCGCTTCAACACCATTGCAGCTGGCTATGATTCCTTCCTTAGGGTTCATACTCTTTCTGAAAATTTGCTGTAAGTCTAAACTGCCCCATCCTCATCCAGGGCCCTCATCACTTCGCTCTTCCTACTGCCCCCCCCCCCTCTGGCCCATTACCGCCGACCCGTCCTTCCCTCCCCACCTTATGACAAGGTTAGCCCATACCCTCAGTCCCTTCCACTTTCCCTGCAGCTGCTCCCTCTCTGGTGAGCAATACTTCCCCATAGCGCCCCCCACCCCACCACAACACAACGCTCAGAAACCCCTGCTTCCTCCAACCCCTCTCATTACCTCCATCTGTGGATACAATTATCCCTTGTGCCGCAGCGACACGATGGTCCTCTCCTCCCACCTCCAGCAGCCCCCCCCCCCCCCCTTTGTCTGTGGTGATGGAGCTGACCCAGCTCTCTCCCTCACCCCCTACCTCAGCACGATGGTCTTCCATGCCTCCAGCACCTTGGCCTCAGGGTAATCCTGATCGTACCATAGCTCAGGGATGTCCTTGGCGGCTGCCAGGCGGTGCATGTCCAGCATCACCAGCACACCTCGCACTGCACACTCCTGGATGAACCTGAAGGATGACATGGCATCAATCAACGCAAGACTATGGCAAGACCATGGCATGCAGGGATGTTAGTTCAGAGAAGGCAATTGCTGTGGCTAATTCGGTTGAGAAATGTGTATGCCTTGTGTTAGTGTTAGTGATATTGTTGGTGTCAGACTGTTTTTTTCTGGGGGGTTTATCTGTCTGTACATGAGGCCATGCACACCATTGTGTAGCTGGATGAAGCTGTATGTGGCACGGTGAAACAGGCAGGGCTTGTTCTGGAGCTACTCGTTCAGGAGGTCATCCAGAGCAGGCATGCAGGGGGTTCAAGAGATTTGTGATAGCGATTGAACACGGCAGTTCTGATGAGCACTGATTGTGAGTTAGTTGTGAGGGCCTGAAAAACGCCGTGTGTACCAGCAGTGCCTACGTGACACATGGCAGCTCTAGAGGCAGCGATGAGCAGAGATGTGTAGGGTAAGCAACGGGCTATGCATCCACGTCCAGCTGAACTGATATTATGACAAATTCGACTGTGCCAGCGAGCTGGAGATGTGTGCATACAGGTGATGGTGATGCTGGCTAGAGCTTGTCTTTATGTTGTTGACAATAAGGTGACTGCCGTGATGACAATTACCACTGTTGTACCCATTGTGTTTTGCAAGGGTTGTGAAAGTATCTTGCAAGCAATGCACCATTGAAGCTTTTCAGCAGATCAAGCAGTGAAGGCTGCAGAACCAAAGCCTGGCATTCAATGTTCTACGCTGATAGGGGTACATTCTTACTTGTCACCATCAACAGACGTCAGAGAGGAACTCTAATAGCGTGCTGGTGTGGTTGATTCTAACAGTGGGATTGTGTCGATTAGTTTTGAGTGACAGGCATACACAGGCTGTGAGGCTGCGTCTGAAGCCTCTGCCTGTACTGACCTGTCTATGACTTGACCCGTTGACAGGCCTTTGAGCTCTGGATTAGCGCTGTAATCGATGTTTCCAGGCTGTTTGCCGTCCATGTCGAGCGCAAGCTCAGCCGAAAAGGGCAGTCTGATGGCGTTGAAATGCTGCGCTGTGAAGTCCAGGGTCTTGAGCATGTTGACACACCACAGGCCGTGCAGCGCAAAGTCAGCTGTCTCGAAGCCGAACCAGTTTATGCCCTTGATAGAAACGCGGTTGCCGTTTTGGTCGTATATGCCCCCATCTCTGGAGAACAGTTCGAAGCCTGACATGTCCCGATGATTGTGTCGTCTTGGCAGTAGGTTTCGAGTACGACACACAGCAATAACAACCCCGTCTGATGACAGCTAATGAAGGCAGCCGAGGCCACTGATTGCTACACCAGGGCCACTGATTGCTAGCACTTCGTCCCTTGCCTGCTATTCTTGTCTGGCAGATGAGAAGTTACAGCTCTGGCTACACGCTGGTATGCAGCAATGACGCGATATCGGCGGAGCAGAGCAACAAACTGACCGTTCAAGCCCCTCAACAGAAGCCGGATGCTTTCAGCAGGCTGCAGAAATTCGCATAGAATTGCCTGACCGTTGGCGCTGGTGAGCGCTCACCTGGTGACGACAACAGTGGGCTTGTTGCAATGGCTACTTCGATGAGGCCAGGAGGTTGTATAAACGTCATTCCCTCCATAGCACACTGACTTTCGGCACAATTGCCGGCCAGCTTTGTCTACCGCTGCCACATCCATCCAGCCGGTTACTGAATAAAAATCCTCCCGAACCCACGAACCGCATACAACCAAGCACAGCCAAAAGCACCATCTTTGCCACTACGGTCCTTGTGTGGAACGAACATACACAGACATGCACAAACTGCTATGTTTAAAGTAAACTCAACCTGCCGATCGCCAAACAAAGCCGAGGCTTGCTGGAAAACTGCCTCGCGCAACCTCGCCCAACATCAATACGCCAAAGAATGCAACTGGCCATTTAACGCAGTGGAACGCACCGTACGCCCCCGTCACACTTGCTGCCGCTGCTGCTCCTGCTGCTGCACCTCCCCCGCACCATTCCCCCCTAGCCCCTGACCCCCACCAGCTCTACTCTCAAACGGTGGCAACGGCCCACTCCCCTCCTCCCCACTCCTCATAGCCACAGGCACTGCCCCCTCAGCCAACATCTCAGATACCTTGGGCTGAGTCTCCCTCACTATGTACTCATCCACCCTTATCCCCATCTCACCCACCCCACCCCCAACTGCCCCCGACTGCTGCTGCTGCTGTTGTGGCGGTTGGAAACCAGCATTCTGCTGCCTCCCAAACTCCTGCTGCCCATCCACTCTCGAACCACCTCTTGCCCCGCCCCCTGGTCCTACCCCTGCTGCTGCTTGCCCACCATTCACCCCTCCTGCACCTCGCCACTGACGGGAATCCACCCCACCTCCTACGCCCCCACCTGCTGCTGCTGCTGCACCTCCAAACCTCCCAGCGCTACCACCACCACCACCTGCTGCTGCTCCTCCCTGCGATGACGCCTGCCGCTGCTGCTGCTGTTGTAATGCGTACCCCCCCACACCAACACCACCATACGCCTGCTGCTGCTGGGGCTGCTGCTGCTGCTGCTGCCCCCCACCTCCTCCCACAGGTGCCCTAGACCCTCCCCCATACTGCTGCTGTGGCGGCTGCTGCTGCTGTCCATAACCGCCAGCTGCCCCCCACCCCTCTCCCCCTCCTGCTGTCCCTCCGTACCCCACCCCACCAGCTGGACCATATCTCCCACTACCACTACCACCACCACCTGCTGCTGCTGCTCCTCCCTGCTGCTGCTGTGGCACCCTCCGCTGCTGCTGCTGCTGCTGTGGCTGTTGTGCCCCTGGTGCTCCTCCTCTTCCCGCTAGCTGTTGACCATACCCACCACCTCCTGGCCCTATCCCAGCTGCTGCTGCTGCTCCTGCTGGGCCTCTGCTATAGCCACCCATCCCTGCTTGTTGGCTGTAGCCCTGCTGCTGCTGCTGCTGCCCGCTGGTGCTGGGTGTACCGCTCCTCCCGGGGGGCAGCGCAGCTCTAGCAGTACGAGCACCTTGGCCCCTGCATAAGAAGCAATGGGATGTGCACATGTCATTCAGTGCCAATACCACTTGATTTCACATCCTTGTAATTGACAGATGTAGAAAACGAGTTAACATCAACCTTCACAGACAACATCACAATCCTAGGAGCATCCTGTGCACCAATCTCCTGCTACGAAAGGGTGAAATAATCCTCCTGTCGTTGCAGCCACATGCAGGGTCTGATTCATCCAGAAACAACATATCTTTAAAGCAAGAGTCATATCAGCCGCTTCAGTGAGCAACCCTTCAAAGTGCTGTGCTAACAATCCACTCGCATCTTC
>OY744494.1:5905712-5984053 GCA_963556185.1 Pseudopediastrum boryanum
ACCCACCCACCCCACCACCCATTATTCTGTGGGTGCAGAATAATGGTCCCCACAATCGTATGAGCTCCCTGCGACTCCATGAGTTGTACCCCATGCATTTCTCCCCCCCCTAACCCTCATCCTAACTTGCCTTCTCCCAACAATCCTCCCTCCGTCCCCCTCTCCCCCTACCCCCCCCCCATTGCTCACTCGCCTCCCGCTCCCCAAGCCCCTCCCTCTCCTGATGTCCTCTTTGCTTGCACCACCCCCTGGATGCTGTTACTTCCCCAATATATTACTTATGATTGCACACCTTGACCGTTGTTCTTGTGCTAGGTTGGTGAGGGTGGGCAGCTGCTTCTAGCCACCAGTGAAACCCCAGGGGCATCATACTGGCTGGACCCTAACACACTGGACACACTCAAGAAGGTAGGGTTTGGGGCTTACTCTTCAGGGTTTAGCCATTTAGTGTTTAGGCTTAGGGCTCTGGGCTTGGGTCCCGTGACATGTATGTGTATATTGCATTGGTGGCATGGTATCCTCATGTGTGAGACATAATACTGTCAATGAGATTTATCATTGGTTATGCTGGTATGGGAAATTATGTTTACTTGGTCTGCTCAGGCAATGCAAGAATAGTGCCCTTGAAGAGGATTGTGCTTAGATGGGATGAAGAGATATTGCAAGTATAGGGTTGCCACTGCTGGGCATGACAAGTGCAACTATTACCAACTACTACTGCTGTGCATACTATTACCACCTGCTGCGGCTGCCCCTTAGAAGACCCTGCCGTGTCTTAATCATAAGATCCTCCCAAACTAAAGAAGCGGACAGTGGTAACAACTACCGGCAACATAGATAATGGTAATAGATAACGCTCCAAGCAAATCACCTGGTGCTGCAGGCTGAGTTTCCAGATGACTTAAAGGGTGACCTGACCACTGCTCACCCTAGCATAATGTCAGATGGCAGCATGTTGAACTTCACGCGCACCATACCTAATGGAGGCTTCAACATGTTCAAGCAGGACCCAGTCACACTCAAGCGCACCAAGGTGAGGGGGGAGGGGGAGTAACACAGTGGAGGCTGTAGCATGAGAAGGAAGGGTGTAGCACCAGAATGGATGCTTCAAAATGCAGGATGTTGCATTTTGTAGGCGGGGTGTAGCATGAGAGGGGCAGGGTGTAGCGTCGGAAAGGCAGGGTGTAGCGTCAGGAGGGCAGGGTGTAGCGTCGGAAAGGCAGGGTGTAGCGTCAGGAGGGCAGGGTGTAGCGTCATCCAAGGGCAGGGTGTAGCGTCAGGAGGGCAGGGTGTAGCGTCATCCAAGGGCAGGGTGTAGCGTCAGAAGGGCAGGATGTAGCGTCATCCAAGGGCAGGGTGTAGCGTCAGGAGGGCAGGATGTAGCGTCATCCAAGGGCAGGGTGTAGCGTCAGAAGGGCAGGATGTAGCGTCATCCAAGTGCAGGGTGTAGCGTCAGGAGGGCAGGGTGTAGCGTCATCCAAGTGCAGGGTGTAGCGTCAGAAGGGCAGGATGTAGCGTCATCCAAGTGCAGGGTGTAGCGTCAGGAGGGCAGGATGTAGCGTCATCCAAGGGCAGGGTGTAGCGTCAGGAGGGCAGGATGTAGCGTCATCCAAGTGCAGGGTGTACCGTCAGGAGGGCAGGGTGTAGCGTCATCCAAAGGCAGGGTGTAGCGTCATCCAAGGGCAGGGTGTAGCGTCAGAAGGGCAGGATGTAGCGTCATCCAAGGGCAGGGTGTAGCGTCAGAAGGGCAGGATGTAGCGTCATCCAAGGGCAGGGTGTAGCGTCAGAAGGGCAGGGTGTAGCGTCATCCAAGGGCAGGGTGTAGCGTCAGAAGGGCAGGATGTAGCGTCATCCAAAGGCAGGGTGTAGCGTCAGAAGGGCAGGATGTAGCGTCATCCAAGGGCAGGGTGTAGCGTCAGGAGGGCAGGGTGTAGCGTCATCCAAGTGCAGGGTGTAGCGTCAGGAGGGCAGGATGTAGCGTCATCCAAGGGCAGGGTGTAGCGTCAGGAGGGCAGGATGTAGCGTCATCCAAGGGCAGGGTGTAGCGTCAGGAGGGCAGGATGTAGCGTCATCCAAGGGCAGGGTGTAGCGTCAGGAGGGCAGGATGTAGCGTCATCCAAGGGCAGGGTGTAGCGTCAGGAGGGCAGGATGTAGCGTCATCCAAAGGCAGGGTGTAGCGTCAGAAGGGCAGGATGTAGCGTCATCCAAGGGCAGGGTGTAGCGTCAGGAGGGCAGGATGTAGCGTCATCCAAGGGCAGGGTGTAGCGTCAGGAGGGCAGGGTGTAGCGTCATCCAAGGGCAGGGTGTAGCGTCAGGAGGGCAGGGTGTAGCGTCATCCAAGGGCAGGGTGTAGCGTCAGGAGGGCAGGATGTAGCGTCATCCAAAGGCAGGGTGTAGCGTCAGGAGGGCAGGATGTAGCGTCATCCAAAGGCAGGGTGTAGCGTCAGGAGGGCAGGATGTAGCGTCATCCAAAGGCAGGGTGTAGCGTCAGGAGGGCAGGATGTAGCGTCATCCAAGGGCAGGGTGTAGCGTCAGGAGGGCAGGATGTAGCGTCATCCAAGGGCAGGGTGTAGCGTCAGAAGGGCAGGGTGTAGCGTCATCCAAGGGCAGGGTGTAGCGTCAGGAGGGCAGGGTGTAGCGTCATCCAAGGGCAGGGTGTAGCGTCAGGAGGGCAGGGTGTAGCGTCATCCAAGGGCAGGGTGTAGCGTCAGGAGGGCAGGATGTAGCGTCATCCAAGGGCAGGGTGTAGCGTCAGGAGGGCAGGATGTAGCGTCATCCAAGGGCAGGGTGTAGCGTCAGGAGGGCAGGATGTAGCGTCATCCAAGGGCAGGGTGTAGCGTCAGGAGGGCAGGATGTAGCGTCATCCAAGGGCAGGGTGTAGCGTCAGGAGGGCAGGATGTAGCGTCATCCAAGGGCAGGGTGTAGCGTCAGGAGGGCAGGGTGTAGCGTCATCCAAGTGCAGGGTGTAGCGTCATCCAAGGGCAGGGTGTAGCGTCATCCAAGGGCAGGGTGTAGCGTCAGGAGGGCAGGGTGTAGCGTCATCCAAGGGCAGGGTGTAGCGTCAGGAGGGCAGGGTGTAGCGTCATCCAAGTGCAGGGTGTAGCGTCAGGAGGGCAGGGTGTAGCGTCATCCAAGTGCAGGGTGTAGCGTCAGGAGGGCAGGGTGTAGCGTCATCCAAGTGCAGGGTGTAGCGTCATCCAAGGGCAGGGTGTAGCGTCATCCAAGGGCAGGGTGTAGCGTCAGGAGGGCAGGGTGTAGCGTCATCCAAGGGCAGGGTGTAGCGTCAGGAGGGCAGGGTGTAGCGTCATCCAAGGGCAGGGTGTAGCGTCAGGAGGGCAGGGTGTAGCGTCATCCAAGGGCAGGGTGTAGCGTCAGGAGGGCAGGATGTAGCGTCATCCAAGGGCAGGGTGTAGCGTCAGGAGGGCAGGATGTAGCGTCATCCAAGGGCAGGGTGTAGCGTCAGGAGGGCAGGATGTAGCGTCATCCAAGGGCAGGGTGTAGCGTCAGGAGGGCAGGATGTAGCGTCATCCAAGTGCAGGGTGTAGCGTCAGGAGGGCAGGGTGTAGCGTCATCCAAGTGCAGGGTGTAGCGTCAGGAGGGCAGGGTGTAGCGTCATCCAAGTGCAGGGTGTAGCGTCAGAAGGGCAGGGTGTAGCGTCATCCAAGTGCAGGGTGTAGCGTCATCCAAGGGCAGGGTGTAGCGTCATCCAAGGGCAGGGTGTAGCGTCAGGAGGGCAGGGTGTAGCGTCATCCAAGGGCAGGGTGTAGCGTCAGGAGGGCAGGATGTAGCGTCATCCAAGGGCAGGGTGTAGCGTCAGGAGGGCAGGATGTAGCGTCATCCAAAGGCAGGGTGTAGCGTCAGAAGGGCAGGATGTAGCGTCATCCAAGGGCAGGGTGTAGCGTCAGGAGGGCAGGATGTAGCGTCATCCAAGGGCAGGGTGTAGCGTCAGGAGGGCAGGATGTAGCGTCATCCAAAGGCAGGGTGTAGCGTCAGAAGGGCAGGATGTAGCGTCAGAAGGGCAGGGTGTAGCGTCATCCAAGGGCAGGGTGTAGCGTCAGAAGGGCAGGATGTAGCGTCATCCAAGGGCAGGGTGTAGGGTCAGGAGGGCAGGATGTAGCGTCATCCAAGGGCAGGGTGTAGCGTCAGGAGGGCAGGGTGTAGCGTCATCCAAGGGCAGGGTGTAGCGTCAGGAGGGCAGGGTGTAGCGTCATCCAAGGGCAGGGTGTAGCGTCAGGAGGGCAGGGTGTAGCGTCATCCAAGGGCAGGGTGTAGCGTCAGGAGGGCAGGGTGTAGCGTCATCCAAGGGCAGGGTGTAGCGTCAGGAGGGCAGGGTGTAGCGTCATCCAAGGGCAGGGTGTAGCGTCAGGAGGGCAGGGTGTAGCGTCATCCAAGGGCAGGGTGTAGCGTCAGGAGGGCAGGGTGTAGCGTCATCTAAGGGCAGGGTGTAGCGTCAGGAGGGCAGGGTGTAGCGTCATCTAAGGGCAGGGTGTAGCGTCAGGAGGGCAGGGTGTAGCGTCAGGAGGGCAGGGTGTAGCGTCATCCAAGGGCAGGGTGTAGCGTCAGGAGGGCCGGGTGTAGCGTCATCCAAGGGCAGGGTGTAGCGTCAGGAGGGCCGGGTGTAGCGTCATCCAAGTGCAGGGTGTAGCGTCAGGAGGGCCGGGTGTAGCGTCATCCAAGTGCAGGGTGTAGCGTCAGGAGGGCCGGGTGTAGCGTCATCCAAGTGCAGGGTGTAGCGTCAGGAGGGCCGGGTGTAGCGTCATCCAAGTGCAGGGTGTAGCGTCAGGAGGGCCGGATGTAGCGTCATCCAAGGGCAGGGTGTAGCGTCAGGAGGGCCGGGTGTAGCGTCATCCAAGGGCAGGGTGTAGCGTCAGGAGGGCCGGGTGTAGCGTCATCCAAGGGCAGGGTGTAGCGTCAGGAGGGCAGGATGTAGCGTCATCCAAGTGCAGGGTGTAGCGTCAGGAGGGCAGGATGTAGCGTCATCCAAGTGCAGGGTGTAGCGTCAGGAGGGCAGGGTGTAGCGTCATCCAAGTGCAGGGTGTAGCGTCATCCAAGGGCAGGGTGTAGCGTCATCCAAGTGCAGGGTGTAGCGTCATCCAAGGGCAGGGTGTAGCGTCAGGAGGGCAGGGTGTAGCGTCATCCAAGGGCAGGGTGTAGCGTCAGGAGGGCAGGGTGTAGCGTCATCCAAGGGCAGGGTGTAGCGTCAGGAGGGCAGGGTGTAGCGTCATCCAAGGGCAGGGTGTAGCGTCAGGAGGGCAGGATGTAGCGTCATCCAAGGGCAGGGTGTAGCGTCATCGAAGGGCAGGATGTAGCGTCAGGAGGGCCGGGTGTAGCGTCATCCAAGTGCAGGGTGTAGCGTCAGGAGGGCCGGATGTAGCGTCATCCAAGTGCAGGGTGTAGCGTCAGGAGGGCCGGATGTAGCGTCATCCAAGTGCAGGGTGTAGCGTCAGGAGGGCCGGATGTAGCGTCATCCAAGTGCAGGGTGTAGCGTCAGGAGGGCCGGATGTAGCGTCATCCAAGTGCAGGGTGTAGCGTCAGGAGGGCCGGATGTAGCGTCATCCAAGGGCAGGGTGTAGCGTCAGAAGGGCCGGATGTAGCGTCATCCAAGGGCAGGGTGTAGCGTCAGAAGGGCAGGATGTAGCGTCATCCAAGGGCAGGGTGTAGCGTCAGAAGGGCAGGATGTAGCGTCATCCAAGGGCAGGGTGTAGCGTCAGGAGGGCAGGATGTAGCGTCATCCAAGTGCAGGGTGTAGCGTCAGGAGGGCAGGGTGTAGCGTCATCCAAGTGCAGGGTGTAGCGTCAGGAGGGCAGGGTGTAGCGTCATCCAAGTGCAGGGTGTAGCGTCATCCAAGGGCAGGGTGTAGCGTCATCCAAGGGCAGGGTGTAGCGTCATCCAAGGGCAGGGTGTAGCGTCAGGAGGGCAGGATGTAGCGTCATCCAAGGGCAGGGTGTAGCGTCAGGAGGGCAGGATGTAGCGTCATCCAAGGGCAGGGTGTAGCGTCAGGAGGGCAGGGTGTAGCGTCATCCAAGGGCAGGGTGTAGCGTCAGGAGGGCAGGGTGTAGCGTCATCCAAGGGCAGGGTGTAGCGTCAGGAGGGCAGGATGTAGCGTCATCCAAAGGCAGGGTGTAGCGTCAGAAGGGCAGGATGTAGCGTCATCCAAGGGCAGGGTGTAGCGTCAGGAGGGCAGGATGTAGCGTCATCCAAGGGCAGGGTGTAGCGTCAGAAGGGCAGGATGTAGCGTCATCCAAGGGCAGGATGTATCGTCAGAAGGGCAGGGTGTAGCGTCATCCAAGGGCAGGGTGTAGCGTCATCCAAGGGCAGGGTGTAGCGTCAGGAGGGCAGGATGTAGCGTCATCCAAGGGCAGGGTGTAGCGTCAGAAGGGCAGGGTGTAGCGTCATCCAAGGGCAGGGTGTAGCGTCATCCAAGGGCAGGGTGGAGCGTCATCCAAGGGCAGGGTGTAGCGTCATCCAAGGGCAGGGTGCAGCGTCAGGAGGGCAGGATGTAGCGTCATCCAAGGGCAGGGTGCAGCGTCAGGAGGGCAGGATGTAGCGTCATCCAAGGGCAGGGTGCAGCGTCAGGAGGGCAGGATGTAGCGTCATCCAAGGGCAGGGTGCAGCGTCAGGAGGGCAGGATGTAGCGTCATCCAAGGGCAGGGTGCAGCGTCAGGAGGGCAGGATGTAGCGTCATCCAAGGGCAGGGTGCAGCGTCAGGAGGGCAGGATGTAGCGTCATCCAAGGGCAGGGTGCAGCGTCAGAAGGGCAGGATGTAGCGTCATCCAAGGGCAGGGTGCAGCGTCAGGAGGGCAGGATGTAGCGTCATCCAAGGGCAGGGTGCAGCGTCAGGAGGGCAGGATGTAGCGTCATCCAAGGGCAGGGTGCAGCGTCAGAAGGGCAGGATGTAGCGTCATCCAAGGGCAGGGTGCAGCGTCAGGAGGGCAGGATGTAGCGTCATCCAAGGGCAGGGTGTAGCGTCAGGAGGGCAGGATGTAGCGTCATCCAAGGGCAGGGTGCAGCGTCAGGAGGGCAGGATGTAGCGTCATCCAAGGGCAGGGTGTAGCGTCAGAAGGGCAGGATGTAGCGTCATCCAAGGGCAGGATGTATCGTCAGAAGGGCAGGGTGTAGCGTCATCCAAGGGCAGGGTGTAGCGTCATCCAAGGGCAGGGTGTAGCGTCAGGAGGGCAGGATGTAGCGTCATCCAAGGGCAGGGTGTAGCGTCAGAAGGGCAGGGTGTAGCGTCATCCAAGGGCAGGGTGTAGCGTCATCCAAGGGCAGGGTGGAGCGTCATCCAAGGGCAGGGTGTAGCGTCATCCAAGGGCAGGGTGCAGCGTCAGGAGGGCAGGATGTAGCGTCATCCAAGGGCAGGGTGCAGCGTCAGGAGGGCAGGATGTAGCGTCATCCAAGGGCAGGGTGCAGCGTCAGGAGGGCAGGATGTAGCGTCATCCAAGGGCAGGGTGCAGCGTCAGGAGGGCAGGATGTAGCGTCATCCAAGGGCAGGGTGCAGCGTCAGGAGGGCAGGATGTAGCGTCATCCAAGGGCAGGGTGCAGCGTCAGGAGGGCAGGATGTAGCGTCATCCAAGGGCAGGGTGCAGCGTCAGAAGGGCAGGATGTAGCGTCATCCAAGGGCAGGGTGCAGCGTCAGGAGGGCAGGATGTAGCGTCATCCAAGGGCAGGGTGCAGCGTCAGGAGGGCAGGATGTAGCGTCATCCAAGGGCAGGGTGCAGCGTCAGAAGGGCAGGATGTAGCGTCATCCAAGGGCAGGGTGCAGCGTCAGGAGGGCAGGATGTAGCGTCATCCAAGGGCAGGGTGCAGCGTCAGGAGGGCAGGATGTAGCGTCATCCAAGGGCAGGGTGCAGCGTCAGGAGGGCAGGATGTAGCGTCATCCAAGGGCAGGGTGCAGCGTCAGGAGGGCAGGATGTAGCGTCATCCAAGGGCAGGGTGCAGCGTCAGGAGGGCAGGATGTAGCGTCATCCAAGGGCAGGGTGCAGCGTCAGGAGGGCAGGATGTAGCGTCATCCAAGGGCAGGGTGCAGCGTCAGGAGGGCAGGATGTAGCGTCATCCAAGGGCAGGGTGCAGCGTCAGGAGGGCAGGATGTAGCGTCATCCAAGGGCAGGGTGCAGCGTCAGGAGGGCAGGATGTAGCGTCATCCAAGGGCAGGGTGCAGCGTCAGGAGGGCAGGATGTAGCGTCATCCAAGGGCAGGGTGCAGCGTCAGGAGGGCAGGATGTAGCGTCATCCAAGGGCAGGGTGCAGCGTCAGGAGGGCAGGATGTAGCGTCATCCAAGGGCAGGGTGCAGCGTCAGGAGGGCAGGATGTAGCGTCATCCAAGGGCAGGGTGCAGCGTCATCCAAGGGCAGGGTGGAGCGTCATCCAAGGGCAGGGTGTAGCGTCATCCAAGGGCAGGGTGCAGCGTCATCCAAGGGCAGGGTGTAGCGTCATCCAAGGGCAGGGTGCAGCGTCAGGAGGGCAGGATGTAGCGTCATCCAAGGGCAGGGTGCAGCGTCAGGAGGGCAGGATGTAGCGTCATCCAAGGGCAGGGTGCAGCGTCAGGAGGGCAGGATGTAGCGTCATCCAAGGGCAGGGTGCAGCGTCAGGAGGGCAGGATGTAGCGTCATCCAAGGGCAGGGTGCAGCGTCAGGAGGGCAGGATGTAGCGTCATCCAAGGGCAGGGTGCAGCGTCAGGAGGGCAGGATGTAGCGTCATCCAAGGGCAGGGTGCAGCGTCAGGAGGGCAGGATGTAGCGTCATCCAAGGGCAGGGTGCAGCGTCAGGAGGGCAGGATGTAGCGTCATCCAAGGGCAGGGTGCAGCGTCAGGAGGGCAGGATGTAGCGTCATCCAAGGGCAGGGTGCAGCGTCAGGAGGGCAGGATGTAGCGTCATCCAAGGGCAGGGTGCAGCGTCAGGAGGGCAGGATGTAGCGTCATCCAAGGGCAGGGTGCAGCGTCAGGAGGGCAGGATGTAGCGTCATCCAAGGGCAGGGTGCAGCGTCAGGAGGGCAGGATGTAGCGTCATCCAAGGGCAGGGTGCAGCGTCAGGAGGGCAGGATGTAGCGTCATCCAAGGGCAGGGTGCAGCGTCAGGAGGGCAGGATGTAGCGTCATCCAAGGGCAGGGTGCAGCGTCAGGAGGGCAGGATGTAGCGTCATCCAAGGGCAGGGTGCAGCGTCAGGAGGGCAGGATGTAGCGTCATCCAAGGGCAGGGTGCAGCGTCAGGAGGGCAGGATGTAGCGTCATCCAAGGGCAGGGTGCAGCGTCAGGAGGGCAGGATGTAGCGTCATCCAAGGGCAGGGTGCAGCGTCAGGAGGGCAGGATGTAGCGTCATCCAAGGGCAGGGTGCAGCGTCAGGAGGGCAGGATGTAGCGTCATCCAAGGGCAGGGTGCAGCGTCAGGAGGGCAGGATGTAGCGTCATCCAAGGGCAGGGTGCAGCGTCAGGAGGGCAGGATGTAGCGTCATCCAAGGGCAGGGTGTAGCGTCAGGAGGGCAGGATGTAGCGTCATCCAAGGGCAGGGTGTAGCGTCAGGAGGGCAGGATGTAGCGTCATCCAAGGGCAGGGTGTAGCGTCAGGAGGGCAGGGTGTAGCGTCATCCAAGGGCAGGGTGTAGCGTCAGGAGGGCAGGGTGTAGCGTCATCCAAGGGCAGGGTGTAGCGTCAGGAGGGCAGGGTGTAGCGTCATCCAAGGGCAGGGTGTAGCGTCAGGAGGGCAGGATGTAGCGTCATCCAAGGGCAGGGTGTAGCGTCAGGAGGGCAGGATGTAGCGTCATCCAAGGGCAGGGTGTAGCGTCAGGAGGGCAGGATGTAGCGTCATCCAAGGGCAGGGTGTAGCGTCAGGAGGGCAGGGTGTAGCGTCATCCAAGGGCAGGGTGTAGCGTCAGGAGGGCAGGATGTAGCGTCATCCAAGGGCAGGGTGTAGCGTCAGGAGGGCAGGGTGTAGCGTCATCCAAGGGCAGGGTGTAGCGTCAGGAGGGCAGGGTGTAGCGTCATCCAAGGGCAGGGTGTAGCGTCAGGAGGGCAGGGTGTAGCGTCATCCAAGGGCAGGGTGTAGCGTCAGGAGGGCAGGGTGTAGCGTCATCCAAGGGCAGGGTGTAGCGTCAGGAGGGCAGGGTGTAGCGTCATCCAAGGGCAGGGTGTAGCGTCAGGAGGGCAGGATGTAGCGTCATCCAAGGGCAGGGTGTAGCGTCAGGAGGGCAGGATGTAGCGTCATCCAAGGGCAGGGTGTAGCGTCAGGAGGGCAGGGTGTAGCGTCATCCAAGGGCAGGGTGTAGCGTCAGGAGGGCAGGGTGTAGCGTCATCCAAGGGCAGGGTGTAGCGTCAGGAGGGCAGGGTGTAGCGTCATCCAAGGGCAGGGTGTAGCGTCAGGAGGGCAGGATGTAGCGTCATCCAAGGGCAGGGTGTAGCGTCAGGAGGGCAGGGTGTAGCGTCATCCAAGGGCAGGGTGTAGCGTCAGGAGGGCAGGGTGTAGCGTCATCCAAGGGCAGGGTGTAGCGTCAGGAGGGCAGGATGTAGCGTCATCCAAGGGCAGGGTGTAGCGTCAGGAGGGCAGGATGTAGCGTCATCCAAGGGCAGGGTGTAGCGTCAGGAGGGCAGGATGTAGCGTCATCCAAGGGCAGGGTGTAGCGTCAGGAGGGCAGGGTGTAGCGTCATCCAAGGGCAGGGTGTAGCGTCAGGAGGGCAGGGTGTAGCGTCATCCAAGGGCAGGGTGTAGCGTCAGGAGGGCAGGATGTAGCGTAAGGAGGGCAGCATGTAGCGTCAGGAGGGCAGCATGTAGCGTAAGGAGGGCAGGGTGTAGCGTCAGGAGGGCAGCATGTAGCGTCAGGAGGGCAGGGTGTAGCGTCAGGAGGGCAGCATGTAGCGTCAGGAGGGCAGGGTGTAGCGTCAGGAGGGCAGGGTGTAGCGTGAGACAACAGGGTCTAGCATCGGGAGTGAGGGTGTAGCAATGTCCTGCACTATAGCAGCTGTGCTGCTGCTTGCTTCTGCTGTGGGGTGCTTTTTTGCCGAAGTGCTTTTGGCTGGAACGAGATGCCTGTGCCTTTGTACAAGGCATTCTATACAGATACCTTTTAGGGGCTGCTCTGCTGGGGCGGCAAAAAGACAATTGCTGGCAAAGCACTGAGTAGCCTTACATTACTGCTGCTACTGCCCTCGCTGTTGCTGTTGCTGCTAGTTCGTCCTGTGTGGTTTGTTGCCTGGCATGTGGCAACACGGTGCTCTGCTTTTTCACGAAGCTGCTGGTTGAAGTGATGATAGGGCTTGTTTTGCATCTAGCTCTGCTGCTGTCATTCATGATAACACACTCATATGGGTGCAACTGCTCTTGCGGGTTCCTCTAACAAGATATATCTTTCCGTCCTGCATTTTCCTAAGTTGTACACCTTACACCCTTGCACCTTGCACTTTTTTTTGTTTTGTAACAGTTGAGCTGTGGGCCCGATAGCGCTTCTGCTATGGCCTGTCACGGAATGTAGAAGAATAACAACCCTTGTGTCACTGCTGCTGCTGCTGCTGCTGTTGTAGGTAGCTTACATCCCAGACCGCACCCCCATGTCCCCTGTGTGGGTCCATGACTTCCCGGCTACAGAGCAGCACGCTGTGATAGTGGAGTACCCGCTGTACATGAACCTGAGCAGTCTGATGTTCAACACTAAGTCTGATTACCTCTTCATGAATTGGAAGCCAGAGGATGGGACCTTGGTGCACCTGGTGACACTAGATGGGAGCAAGGTGAGTAATGAGTGACACATGGGGGCACTAGATGGCAGCAAGGTGAGTAATGAGTCACACCTGGTGACGTTAGATGGGAGCAAGGTGAGTAATGCGTGACACCTGGTGACACTAGATGGGAGCAAGGTGAGTAATGTGTGACACCTGGTGACACGAATTGGGAGCAAGTGGAGTTTGAGTGACCACCTGGTGACACACATTGGTAGGTGCTGTTCCTTTGGAGTTACTACCAGGAACTTTTATAGCCACATATCTGATTCTGGCGTTGGTCAATCCAGTGGAAGGTGAATTGGTGGGGTTCAGAGAGGAAATATTCGCTAGCATGGGGCCGGGGGGGGGGGGTTAGGGTCAGCTGGAGCAGGGGCTGCAAAGTGTGTTCAGTCAGGTGAAGTGGATGACATTGCCTTTGCTCAGTCTACCAAAGGCATCATCTGTGTAGCAGTACTTTGTGCTGTGCATGAGTCCTGGCATGTTGGGGCCTCCTGGAATTTCAAGTTATGGAAGGTTTGGCAATCTATTGGTACAGACAGTTTAGGCAGTGTTGTGAAGAAGCCATGGGCACCACCACAAGAGACCAGGCCTGGACAGGTATAAGAGACTGAAAAGATGGTGATATTTGAGATAGAGCACTAGGGGGTCAAAGAGTAACTTCGTAACAGCACACGTTACCTAGCGACCAACCGACATACCGACATACCGACCAACCGACATATTGGGGCAGCCTAGAAAGTATCAATCATGGAGATATGGGGATGTTCCGTTAAAATGATTGTGCACTGTTTGCTTAGTCATCATGTCGGTGACTTGTGTTGGTGCATGTCCTCTCTCTTCCTTGCCTGGCTTGTGAGGCATGAAAGAGTTTGGCAGCATGTGCAGCAGCAGCCCAGCCCCTGATTGTGGCAGCGTGCAGCTGCTGTGCCCTTTCCTTGCAGGTGCTGCTGATGATGTGCTTGCCCTTTGTCAAGCACATCATCACTGGCTTCTGCTCTGATGGAATGTATCTCTAACTTTTCTGACTATTCTCCAGAAAAGTATAGGAATATTGAATATTCCAGGAATTTATACTTTGGGGATAATCTCTGGTCGACAGTCCTCTTACTGGCTTTTGCTCTGATGGAATTGAAAAGCAACCAACGAAACAAAGTAATCCAGGTCAGCAACTGCAGCAGGTTGCTATGTAGAAAATTCCCTGTTACGACTCGTGTTTCCCGTGCATCTTCCCGATAAAATACCAATGAACCACAATCCCTTGGAATGGTGTGAAACAACCTACTGCAATTGTGCGTCTGGTTGATTTGAGCTAGCAACCCTGTTCTGTCCTGGTTCCCGCACCTTAATTTTTGCTCATGCCTCCCTTTTACTCTTTGTTGCAGCCCGTGAAGACCTTCAAGGCGCCCAACTTCTTCACCTTCCATTACGCCAATGCATTCTACTCTGAAGATGGCGCTACCTTACATGTTGACATGGGGGCCTATGACGACCCTGCCATCCTCAATGACCTGCTGCTGAGCCCCTTGGTGAGCCCTGGGCCTCAGCAGCAAGTGTCTAGGAGCAGCTTGAGGAGGATGAGCATACCACTGGAGGGGGAGGAGGGAACCATGCTGGAGGTGAGGGGGCTGGGGTTTTGGGGGGTTTGGGGGTTTTGGGGTTTAGGGGTTTGGGGGGTCTGGGGTGTCTTTGGGAAGGAGGGAACTATGCTGGAGGTGAGAGGGCTGGGGGACAGGGGGTTTTAGGGGTTCTTTTGGGGTGCCTTTTGGGGAGGAGGGAACTACGTTGGAGGTGAGAGGGCTCGGGGACAGGGGGTGTGGGGGGAGTTGGGTCTTTTGGGGTGTCTATTGGGAGTTAAACGCGGGCGCTGTTTTTACTATAGATTTGGAGATTGCTGCCCAGTGTCGTTGGATCAAATCATTAGTGCGCTAGTCGCATCTTGAGGATGATGGTCATACTAATTGAGGGGGAGAAGGGAACGATGTTGGAGGTGAGGGGGCTGGGGGCCAAGGGGTGGGAGGTTGGGTTTTTGGGCGTCTTTTGGTAGCCAAATCCGGGTGCTAACCCTGTACTAGTTATGAGAAATTCGCGGGCAGTTTGGCTTGGAATGCGTTAGGAGCAGTTTGAGGAGGATGCACGTGCTAGTTGTTGGGGATGCTGGGGGTACTCCAGTGGGGGGCACTGGCACAGGAGGGGAGGGCAATGGGGGGGGCAAGGGGGGGCACTGGCAGGGGAGGGGAGGGGCAGGGGAGGGGAGCAGGGGAGGGGAGCGGGGGAGGGGAGGGGAGCAGGGGAGGGGAGGGGAGCAGGGGAGGGGAGCAGGGGAGGGGAGGGGAGCAGGGGAGGGGAGGGGAGCAGGGGAGGGGAGGGGAGGGGAGGGGAGCAGGGGAGGGAAGGGGAGGGGAGGGGAGGGGAGGGGAGCAGGGGGGGGAGCAGGGGAGGGGAGGGGAGCAGGGGAGGGGAGCAGGGGAGGGGAGCAGGGGAGGGGAGCAGGGGACCGGCAGGGGAGGGGAGGGGAGCAGGGGAGGGGAGCAGGGGACCGGCAGGGGAGGGGAGGGGAGCAGGGGGGGAGCAGGGGGGGGAGCAGGGGAGGGGAGGGGAGCAGGGGAGGGGAGGGGAGGGGAGCAGGGGGGGGAGCAGGGGAGGGGAGCAGGGGAGGGGAGCAGGGGAGGGGAGCAGGGGACCGGCAGGGGAGGGGAGGGGAGCAGGGGGGGAGCAGGGAAGGGGCAGGGGAAGGGGAGGGGAAGGGGAGGGGGAGGTGGAGGGAAGGGGAATGGCAGAGGAGGGAAGGGGAAGGGCAGGGGAGGGGAGGGGAGGAGGCGAAGCGGCACGGGAAAGGGGACGAGAGTAGCAGGGGAGGGGGGGTGGCATCACTATTGTTGCTTGTAGTGGGTCCACAAATTGTAGTAACAATTGGATAAGAGCAGCTTCAGAAGGACGATCATGTCATTAGAAGGCAAGGCTGGGGTTATGTTGGGAGTAAGAGCAGTCAATGGTAGCCTTGCAGCTGAGGGGGATCTGGGCTGTTCGGGAACATTTTGGGAGGGCACAGGTGCTTGGGGCAGGGGCCAGGATAAGTGGAGAGTGAGGGGTCGATGGGGCCAAGGGGAAAGGGAAGTGAGCGGATGGGAGGCAGGAGGGGCATGCAAGGGCGGGAGGGCGGAACGGGGGGGGGGGGGGCGATGAGAGGGGGGGAGGGGAGAAGATGGGGACTGTGGTGTGCTCCTACTCCAGGCTATGGTATTGGGCCTGATGGTCATCCAGCTTTCTATATCCACTGTTGCTGATTATGTTGTGCTACTTCTGATACCGCAGGCCCCTGAGGTGCTAACAAGGCAGGATGGCCCACACCAGGAGTTCTGTGAGTTCCCACGAGTGAACCCTACTTACAAAGGCAAACCACACAGGTAGGAGGACGGGTTTTGTATTTCCAGGACGCGAAGTTTGTGCTCCTTGCAGAAGTGCATATTGCTGGTTTTTATTGTGCAGAAAGCAAAGGGGTGTGAAAAGAGTTGGATCCTAAGTGTGCAGTTGCTTGCCAGAGGGATGGAAGGTGTCTTCCTTACGATGGCATACTGTCACAAGCAGAGAATCACAAAGGTTGTTCTAGGCAAGGAGTTACTAAGAGCAGTGATGTATTTGTCTGTATATGAGTGTGTATTACATACGTATACAACAGCTTCCTAGGCTGGTACATGATCCTGTGCAAAAGCTGTTCTGGGATGGTGCTCATCAGAACTCTAAATCTCATAAGCCCTCAGTAGGCTGCTACATAGCTCACTGCCACAGTATGGTCAGTAGGGAATGACATGCAAGCAGTAATGCAGGGTACTACATTTGTTGTCTTACAAACTATGGACTGACAGCTCCTCATCGTTGTATGAGCTGAATGTCTCAGTTGTTGTGCTTTAACAATCTCTGAATCTTTCTGCACCGGCTCAGGTATGTGTACTCCCTGTCAGCGGTCCGCCCCACCAACATGGGCAATGCAGCATCCAAGATAGACACGCACACAGGCACGGCCGCCACGTGGCACCTTCCAGGAGGAGCAGTTGGGGAGCCATGCTTCATCCCTTCACCTTCTGCTGCTGCTGAGGATGACGGGGTGGTGCTGGTGCCAGGCATGGGGCCAGATGGGAAGAGTTTCCTGGTGGTGTTGGATGCAGGGAGGTGGGAGGAGGTAGCGCGAGTGCAGCTGCCTTTTGCTACGCCATACCGTTTCCATGGGATATGGTTAGGGGCGTGAGTGTACTGTAGCGTTCACGTGAGGGTGATAGCATTGGCATACTGGGTGGTGCGGTTGTTGGGAGGTCTATCGGGAAGAGACCAATGCGGAGCGAGCAGCGACGGCAGCAGCGAGCAGCAGCAGCAGCGGGTGCCCCCTAGTCTGCAGGCCTGCAGGTACCTACTATTTGGATATGTCGGTGTATTTTTGAGTAAGACCAATTGCAGTCAGGTGCGGACTTGTCTGATGAGGTACTGGTTGTAGAGTTATACATCATGTCTGGTAGCGAGCGGTCTAGAATCCATTGTCTTACATCCAGCCAATTAGGGTCAGTTTGGTAAATCGGATGGATCAGTTCTAGCAGCCCTCTTGCTCTTGCCATGCCTTGCATGTTGTTGGTTGTTTTGTTGATAGTGATCTTTGTACCTTGTCATAAGCGTACGCTGGCCACCTTGCCTTGTAGTTGGGTGCATCTAGTCAGGCGCCTCTAGAGTCAAGTGACGGACTGATCGGCTGGACGCAAGTGCTGGAGATTGGTACAGGGTAGAGTGATGCGACAAACTATAGGCGAGGTCCTGGAGGTGACATGTGCCGTGCCAGCCCTGCGTTTTTCGCCTAGCCTGCACCCCTATTTTTTGCCTGTACAACCTTCAAGGTGACATGACACTGGTTCGTGCAGAGTGATAGACGCGTCAGAATTGACAAAGGGCCACCACGGCGACGCTAAAGGCCTGAAATACTGTCCAAGGACATGGTATGTCCACTACAACCTACAAGCATTATTCGGGGCTCAGGGCTTGGCTGAGATGACCGCAAGTTGCATCACTCATGACTCGACACTGGCTCACCAAGTGACACCCTGCTTTTTTGTTCTTGTCGCCCTGCTTTGATCACTCTACCCTGCTTTGATTATCTGTACCCAATCTCAAGTAGCCCTCCGATCCACAAGCACCAGTGGGAACCTGAGCTTCGTAGGGGCGGGTGCTTGCCCTTTCTTCACTTGCGTCAAAATGTCAGTCTCACCAAAATGGGGTGCTTTCATTCTGGTTTTGGCGTTCCTCTACGCTTCACGGGAGCAGTTTCAGATTACAAAACATGTGCAGCAGATGTCGGAAGTTGGCAGCGGCGGAAAGATATCAGACAAATATGACCATCAGTTGAAGACAGGTTTCATTCAAGCAACAAACATCTCCATCCGTCCTGTTGCTCACGATCGCGAGCAGGGGACGCATGTTGTAACCCTTGCCATTAGGGATCTCGCTCCGCTTGCTTCTTTCGTGCTTCCGGCTGCCACTGGAGTGGTCCACTTCATGGCTTCCACGACCAAGTTCTTTCAGGTAGGCATAAACAGACCTTCAACTTAAGAGCGGTGAACACGGCCTCTCTTGCGTTTCGTCGGGTCACACTGGTTGTATCCTGAAAAAATGATGCCATCCTAATGAATGCTCTCGCAGGACTGGGCGGAGATGGCAGCGATCGCGCAGGCGCGACTAGCTGAACAGCCGGCCGTGGCGGCAACATTGGCTCCTGACCTTCAATTTGTGCACGCCAGCCTCGCGTACATGACTGCTGATGCCAACAAGTACGTTTGAGTCTCCATGGCGAGGTCATGTTTCCTCTGTAGGTCATGTGTCCGCATGATATATACACACAATGTCGTTCTCCTTTTGACAGATCAAGGGCTGATGCCACAGGTAACATAGTGGCAGGGCATTCCAGAGTCAGTGTAGTGGATCTTTTGAACAGATTTGCTAGACTCTGGGGTTGACAGAGTCGGGATCTATTCTGTAGGGTCTATTTCTGATTCTGATTATTGTTCCTGTTGCATCCATTCCCTAACCCGAAGGAGTAATAATAGAGTAATATACAAGGTGGAAGTAGTTACAGAGTCTGGGACTTCTCAGGGTTGCCACAAGACTGCATGGCCATGAACCCGTCAATCTGGTTTTAGGAAGCCGTGAGAGGTGTGAGGTTGCAGAGTGGGACAGCCCTTGAGGCATGGTTGCTTCCTTTGTGGTGAGCAGAGTCATAGAGTAATAGGATTATACAGGGGGTTTAATGGCATTGCTTCCCACAGACACAGCAGGGGTCCACTCATAAATGCAATAAAGTTTCCCGCTTAAGCAAAGCTTCCAAAGGCGCACCACCAGCTGGCCCCTCCAATGTAAAAACTCGATGTCAGTCCCCTTACTAATCAAACGGGGCAGCTGCCCAACATGGGACATTGTCTGCTGCTATCGCGTTATGCACCCTAACTAACGTATCGATTTTACCCCCCCTCCAGGCTGACCCCAGGCAACATCAGCGCCGTAGCCCGCCGAGTTTGTCTGGAGAAGCTTCTGGGTGCTCCCACCAGTGTGATGGTCAGCATGTCTGGCTGCAACGCCACAGCAGTGGCAGATATCCTTGCACTGAGTATGGATGACACCAAGGTGGAGCTCAGGATCAGGATCGTGGACCAACCAAACATTGTGTCAGAGTTTGAGCCACACCCAAAGCAGGCAAGTGGCGGTATCCTAGCAAGCACATCCTGCTGTCTGTATTGCCTTTATGTACTGCCCAAAGCACACAGCCCTGGCAACGGACCATACGTTCACACAGATAATATGAACATGAAATGCTGGCTGCACTTGGTACATGAACCTTTTGCAGTTCTTCTTCCACACACTTGAGGTTGTTGCTATCACCAGTATGTGCCTCATTGTGCTGCTACTGTTGCAATTTACATGAAATACAGGTGCTCCATGGTTCTGGCAATCACTATCACTTTGAGACTGTTCCTGGCGTGGTCCATGATGCCAAAGCTTTCATGGAGTTCAGCCAGTCACCAGCTGCTCAAGGTGGGGGGGGGGAGGGGCCACGAGCAAGGGGAAGTTGTCTGGCTCCACTGTTTAGGATTAATATATTCATAGACTTGCTCTGACCGTGAACCGGCCGTCAGAGCCAGTTAGCTATGCTTAGGACTTCAGCTTGAAGAGTAGGTGTTACAAACCAGTAGTACCCACTCACATGTTGTTGAGAATATTGCCGCACAGGTTGGTGCCATCTGCCTCCCTTTGATAGAAATCTCACGCATTTGGCAGGCGGCAACAAGCTATCAGCACCGTAAACATGTGCCCTGATCTTTTAGCGCCGAAAGGCACAGGAGGCGAGCTGCTGGGCTCGTTGCTACAGTCGGAAGGAACCCTTGGGGCATGATGCATTACTCAACACATGTACCCTTACCTTCTGACTTATGTCTTGATTAGTGTCCATCACGGTGCTGATAGAGATATATGATCGACCCTGCTGACAGATGCTGATGGCGTTACCTGCTTTACAGGCAGTGTGGTGGGCATCTTCCTGAAGGGCAATAGCGGGTGCCCCTTTGAGGAGGACTGTGGCATTGATTGCGACTGTGACTGTGGCGGCACCTGTTGTCCTGGTTTCACTTGCCCCTCACCCCCACCGCCTTCACCCCCACCGCCTTCACCCCCACCGCCTTCACCCCCACCGCCCTCACCCCCACCGCCCTCACCCCCACCGCCTTCACCCCCACCCCCTTCACCCCCGCCCCCTTCACCCCCTTCACCCCCGCCCCCTTCACCCCGGCCAGCCACCTCCACCTCGGTCATCCTCATCCCTGCCTCTGGGGCCACTCTTGTTGGTTCCAGCGCTCAGCTCACTGTGAGGGTCGTCACGAATGGGTTAGTATCCATCTTGTTCAGGACAAATGGAGTCCGTGCCCCTGCGGGAGGTGCTACTGTGGTCAGAGCATCCTCCACTGAAGCCGTCGCCATCTCTGCTGAGCAGCAAGACTTGACATGGGATTCTGGCAGTGAAGTTGGAGCTCCTGCTGTTCCTGCTGATGATGCTGCCATCTCTGCTGCAAGTGATGGCGAGTCAGATGTTGTGGCCCAGGGTGGGATTGTCACAACCCAGTGGTGGCTGTTCCCTCCCTTTGGCCCCAAGTTCAAGTCCACCCCCATCCTCTACAACCCCAATCCATTGGTGGTATCTGCTAGTGGCACGTATACTGTATCTCTCGTCTTCCAAAAGGCTGGCATGTACAAGATCGATGCAGTGAACGCCCGCAGTGGCCGTCCAGTTACCCAGAGGGCACTGCATGTCAAGGTGAGATTTACAGCCTAGCTTTACAGGGTAGCTGCTCGTTTTGAGCCTCCCTGAATGAGCTAGCACCGAGGCTAGCACAATTTTAGAAAGTTGCCAACTAATTTTTGCCTTTATGTGCATCATCAACATGCGATGCAACTTATCGGGGAACCTTATCTATCCTTTTGGCTTTCATATGTCCAACCATTGCCAAAAAGCAACTCGTCCCCGTTGTACTTATACCTACAATGGCATAAACGCGGTCCCAGAGTAATTGGGCCCTCAGCCAGCGCAGCATATCAATCCATGGCTCGGCTGGCAAATCACTTTAAGCGTGTGAAAGCAATCCCTAAACCGTGTTGTTCTTACCTGTGCTCTTCTTTCGTTAGGTGGGCAAAGCATTCTCTGGAAAGTAGGCGAGTCTGGTGGAGTCCTCCTGTCAGCCTGGTGGAGTCCTCCTGTCAGCATGCACCATGTGCCCACATCACTGTGTGCAAGCAAGCAGCAGAGTATGATTGCTGTGCTACACATGCGCTGGCCCAGGGAACATCTTCCAGCCAAGTACAAGAAGCACATTGTTGTGGAAGGCACCAACCTACCTCCAAGGACGGGGGAAGCGGCCATGCTTCTGGATGTCCATAGTATGGGAGACTGCTCTTCTATAATGGTCGGAGGCAGGCATTGGGTTATGCTTCTATGCTAATGGTTTGGGGATAAGGTGAACTAGCTCTCAGGGCACTAGACTCCGGCCAGGACTTGGGACCAGACTTAATGACATATTAGCAGATTACCAGATTGTCAGGCCCAATGGTACCCGCTGACAGTTTGTCTCCGATGCGTGTGCATTGTGTGTCTCAGCGGCTTTGCATGCCCGCGATTATTGCTATTAACCACGGATCACTTGTAGCTGCCATTAGTGTGAAGTTCTCAGTGTGAAGTGTGGGGCCGCATGATGCCTGCTGCTGCTGTGGGTGAAGCTGGTTGGCGCGCTCTGATAGGTGGAAAGGGTCGCAGACCCGCCTACTAGCCGGAACAGTTGTTGGTGTGTTGGTGGCTTTTGCCCCTAGCCTTCCTTGGCTCAAGGGAAGCCCTTCTGGGGTATGTGTTTGGCTTATATATCTGGCAACCTGATGCTGCAGGTTTTGAGATACATTACATTATAATTATTATTATCATTGTTATTGTTGTTACATTTTGATACCCAGTTTGGGGGTTCATCTGGATCATATTTGTTGTATAAGGGAGATGGGGCTCTCGTCCCATGTTGGAATGGGTCACATATCGGATATGTGAGAGCTAAGCACAACGCATGCATGTGAGCAGCTGCAGCCTATCTATGTGGCTACAACTGAAACAGCCTTTGAGTAATTTGGTCAAGGTTTTGTACCAAGCACCATCGACTTTTATTTTTGAGGCATTTTGGTAGCACCTCATTAATAGCAGTACGTGTGGGAGGTATAGTGCGAAAGCACCGACCAGGGTCCTCATGACAAGGCCGGCTGAGAGCATCGTTTTGTCATGTGTAGCAAGCATAGGTTAACAACGCTCAAAGCGCGTGCCTACATTGGCACGGCTTCACCACAAGCACACATCATCCCAGACTACCTCAAGCATCAAGGACTCTGGCTTGTAGCTTGTTTGGGTGAATGCACTGGGCTCTCCCCCCTCCAAAAGAGACAGAGGCCGAGATGCCATGCAATAGGATCTCAACACCAACAAAGGCAAGGCTGTAGCACACGCTACATGCTAAACAATTCAGGTCACTACAGCCTGGGCCCAGCACAACAGGACAAAAAGAACCTGCAGAAGGGACCAGTGCACATGCTAAACCCTAGAATCACACCACCTATGGAGCATGGGGGGGATAAAGACCAACCAAGGCTGCATGGAAAAACTGCATAATCATGGGGACATGGAACAAAGGAGTATTAGCTGGACTCCTGGATGCACAAAGCAGAGCCAAAAGATGTCTAAGATGTCTAAGACGGCTAGCAGGAATCACCATACTAGTCCACAATAGTCACATGTATATAGGGAAGCTGCTCAGTAGAAACACAAAACCCATAGAGAAAAATATAAAACAACTGACAGAAGTTTACCCGTATTCTGTTCCACCTCGCTGCTCTTTGTGACAGCTTGAGGTGCGGGGCCTATGGCACTTATTGCTATGGCATATCATGAAATGTAATAACAACTGACAGCTAGGACCAGAGGCCAGCAAGACACAGCGTCTGCACAATGAACACACACTGCCACATGCACTATGAAGCTATAGAATGTGTCAGCAAGTGGCAACCTGTACGTCTGTCTGAACACGCCAAATGCACTGAGGGATATGGGGTCGTAGTATCACTTCATCGTTGCAACATCGCAGCAGCAGGTATCTACGTACTAGCATCAAGCCAAAGCACCTTCACCAACGTGCCAAGGCTAGCGTAGGGCTATTATGCCACAATGCAGGGGCACACAAGCACAGCGGAAGGCAAGAGACAGGCGGTAGAAGCTAACTGCCGGCTCCGCAACCACCTAGTGACCCTGCTCATCCACGACGCAGCCTAGGCACAACAGGCTCACTACACATGGGTCAGAAGTAGCGGAGGCGGCAGGACAGAAGGCGCCTTCTGTATGGTGTGTCATACATGATCCACAGGGCCGAGGCGTTCGTATAACAGCATCGGAAGGTCCATCAGAGCTCCCCATTCTATCCGACTGCACACTGAGTTTGCCTGCCCGTCCGCAACAGATGGCAGTACAGCAGTACACTTCGGCTTCGGCTTCCTTTTAAAAAAGAGGGTAAAGAGGGTTTATACGGTCACTGAATGTTAATATTTGTACCAAGATGTTCATCTTCATCTTTCACTATACCACCAAGTCCTCCTTCGGCCGCATGAGCCTTGAGCATGAGGGGGCTCGCCTCGCTGAGCCAAAGACGGCAATTTGTTCCCAGCGTCAAAGTGCATTGCCCACGGCCTCTGCCCCAACGTAGGCTACAATCAACATCGTATCCCGAAGCATCGCTTCTTCTGGAGCTGTTGTCCCCCAGCACCGCCCTTGTGGTAGCTGACACCTCTCTCGGCCGTGGTTTGGTATCTCCTAATGGCAGCGCAAAAGGCAGCGTGCTGCTTGACGTAGACTGGTGCAATGTAATAACAGTGACGGACGACCCCGACAAGGCAGGCAGTGTCTACGGTCAACAGGCACTGGAAGATTGGCAGTTGATCCATGGGGAGCTGCCACCCTTGCTACGGAGCTTCCTCCTGTCAGGTCAGGCTCCGAAACCACATTGGATGCTAGGAGTAGCTAAGCATGCCTCAGATCCCGATTGACATCCTGCTTGCAGCAGTGGCTTGTCACATCCCATGCAAGCTCTACCATTCAGTCAAAATCATGTGCCACTTGCAATGGGCATGCAGCCTTGTAAAATCCATGAGAAGACTGGTCCTAGAGTTGCAATTTGCAAGATCAGTTAAGCTTTGTATAAGGATAAGCACCATCATACTCATCTACCTCTCCCTGCATCTCCAGGTGGTTCCAGCTGGTTTCTTCGCCTTATGGCCTGGCTGCTGTACCTTAAAGCACATGGCAGTGGCCTCTGGCCTCTATATGTATCCTTGCTACCCACAGTAAGTCCATCACACCACATCTCACAAGCAGTAGACTGCTGATCACTGATCACTGTTTGGATTCTTACAACTTCAGTGTTTGTTAGTTGGTAGTTTGTTTGAAGCACCCTCAGCTGGCAGATTTTGAGAGCAGCACTCAGGAACAACAAGACAATCTAGCTGGCGCCTGTGGTAAGATGGTTCATTCTTGCCTTTACTCGTTGCTGTTGAACCCTCATCAGGCATAGACATCAGATATCCTCAGTGGGGTGAGCATGAATAGGCTTTATGAGAGCTGAGCCTGGAGGATATCATGGACCTGGTGGTGGACTATGTGTAATCCAATGATCCGCACATCATTTCAATTATCAGCTGCACTCCATAGCATGGCCTGTTGACAAAGCCTTTGAACAGAAATTGCATGGTAAAGGGACCTCTACTAAGCGTCATGCACATGTCTAAACCAAGATGATGGGACGGGTAACACAGAGCAATGATCAAGGTACTGCTTTAAAGCAGCAAAAACAGAAACTGTAAAGCAATTGCACGGATTCCCTGCTCTCTCAAGCGCAAAGTGGTCCCCATTGCTAGCAACTTGACCTGACCTGCACTGCAGGCCTTGGTTCCATGGCAGACGCCACCACACCCTAAAACCCCACTCTAAACCCACCGCTGCACGGCAGATACCTTGTCTTGTCCTTGCAACTTATTACCTCGGAGACGCAACATGGTCACAGAAAGATGTGCATGATGCTGCTGGTGCTCCCCCAGCAGTGCCATCACTATAGCCTCTGCTGGCAACTGTTGCGTTGGTTGTGGAAGGAGTGTGATGTCCGAGTGGCTGTCCCTTTCTGTCTGCTGCTGCTGCTTACCATGACAGGAAGCTGAGATGTGCTGTTTGCTAAACTACACCCCAGAAGAGAGAGGGCAGCTGCAAGACGGAGCTCTGCAAGCACTAGCAGAGAAGGTGAGCGGATTGTGCCGCCTGCATGCAAGTACTGCAGAGCTGGGTTGAGCCTTCTCTTTCCTGGGTTAGGTCGTATAACCTTAGGGCCGAAAGAGTGAGGTGCCTGTCACCTGCATGCAATGAGAGACCTCTAATAAAGGTGTATCTGCAGTCATCCAGCAGAAGTGTATGATGACGGGCTTTCATGCTGTCTCAACATGGAGTCTCAACATTTTTGCTCCATAAGATAACAGGGCAGATGCCTTGTAAGAATCCACGGATCACACGTCAATCGTTTTACACTGCTGTCCTTATATCCACAGCTCGCCAATGTCCATCTGCAAACTACCACGTTGACATGTATACATGCCCACCACCATTCTGCTGCACCATCATTCCTCTTATCATACCACAATGTGTGTTATCGGCCGTTCACAACTCGATGGCATATGTGGGCTATCGTAGCAACTGCCAGAGTGAAGTCCACTGCTCTCATGTCTTGTCACCCACTGCTCTCTAGACCCTAAAACCTTGCCTTGCCCTCATGTGTTATCCCCACAGGAGCACAGCAGCACCCTGAGCATCCATTGATACACCATTGGCAGATTTGGTGAAGCAACCGCCACCATTACATTGATGCTCTGCATTCTTGTCATCCCCAGAACCTTCTGCCTTGCCCTCCTGTATGCCTACACCCTAAAACCTTGCCTTGCCCTCAAATGTGCCTACACTCTAAATACCTTGCTTGCCCTCATATGTGTTTTCCGCAGGAGCGCAGCAGTATCCTGAGCATCCATGAGGACATTTTCAGCTCTGAGACTGGCTCCCTGAAGGACCTGCAGCTTGCTCCCTCCCCTGAGGATAGCCTGTGGGCAGCTGCCATGGTCAACAGCAGGTGCTTCAGTGACATTGTAAGATTACACTTCATGATATGCCATAGCAACAAGTGCCATAGGCCCCGAACCTCAAGCTGTCACAATAACAGCGAGGTGGAACAGAATACGGGTTGGTCTTCAGCATGTATGACAACGTATGCCTAGACATGGTAAGACAGGGCCAGAAGTGATAAAACCCTAAGGGACCTTCAGTTTTTTTTACCTCTGATAAGGCCTGAGAGGTAGGGAGAGCTAGGCAGAGAAGTGGTGTGATTGTCAGGGCTGATCTTCCGCATGGGAGTGTCGAGAGAGGGTTCCTGGCTGGAAATTTCACAGAAGCCTTGCCTTTGCTGCGCAAGATGCCATTGCAGTTGATTAAGGGTTTGCAGCCTTGAAATGCTATGGCCCAGCACAAATTGCATGCTCCTTCCATGGTCAACAGCAGCAGCTTCAATGACTTGGTAAAGTGCAGGAGAACAAGAAAGTTACGCAAAGCAATCTTGTGTTGGTCTCCATCCTAGGATTGCGGGAAGGGTTCCTGCTATGTATATCAGATGAAGAGCTTTCTTTATGTTCAATAAGGCCATTAGAGGCTGCCTTGCGGTTGCAGCTTTGCCGGTTATGGGCAGCAGAGATCGGATGCTGTTGCCGCTGGTGGTGGTCCCCTGCTGGGGCGTACTGTTGTAATGGGTTTTTAATTGTATTCAAACACACATCATGAAGTGGGAACCCAGTCATGCTTGTTAAGCCAGTTTCTACCTGCTCCCCTGTTTTTTGTCCTATTATTGATGCTGTGATCCAAACCTTATTGATGCCTAAGCTCCATGTGTTGCTGCTTTTGCTGCCGCCACCCTCATCTCCACCACTTTCACTGCTGGTTATTTCTTGCTGCTGCTGTTGGTGTGCTGTAATCAGTGCATGGCCCTGTGTCCAAATGTGTTAGTGGGTCCCAATGTGTTAAGGGGTCCCAATGTGTTAGGGGGTCCCAATTTGTTAGGGGGCCCATATGTGTTAGGCGGTCCAAATGTCTTAGGGTGTCCAAATGTGAATTCGTAGCACACGGGTACCTAACAACCGACATTGGGGCAGCCTAAACTCCCTAAATCCTATAATAGTGTTATCGTTTGTCTCCTTGGATTCCTGCTGTAGGTGGGTCGTGAGGCTGTGTCTCTGATGGTGCCTGGAGCTGACATGGCCAACCATATCAACACACCCAATGCTGCTTATCAGCTGGATGTCACAACAAACACATTCACGCTACGTGCCAAACAGGTGGGGACAATCACTTGTCCTTCTTGGGATGCTTGTGATACCTTTTGGACGCTCGATATGTAGAGGAGTTGGTTCCCAGGCGGTGAAGTAGGACGGGGAGCTGGGTCAGTTTGGCAAGGCAGGACGAAGATGACTATGGTTGTGGCTGTGGATGGAACTATGCTCAGCTTCTTTGTCGATTTTGCCATGTTTTCATGACAGCTTGAGGTGTGATGCCTATGGTGCTTTTGCTATGGCATGTTATGGAGTGAGCTCATATACTCAACAAGCAGACAACAAATGAAACCACCACCACCACCACCTTCTGCATGTAAGCACATCCCAGTCATACTGCGACAGCTTCTGCACCCAGCTTATCGATGTAGAAACCTGCTGACTGGATACATGTGCAGCACTACAATCGGGCTGTCTCTGGCTCGTGGCTGATCAGTCTGGGTGCTTCCTAAAAGCATCTTGCCTACAATGACAAGCAGCAGCAGCACCAGCAGCAGCAGTGGCAGGGGGGAGCAGCAGCAGGAGGAGGAGGAATCTGTTGCTTTGGATGCAGCAGCAAAGAAAGCAGTAGACAGCTGCCGATAACACAGACTGAGAGGAGCATAGGGTATGGGTGCTTAGCTTGATGTAGTTGCTTGCTGTGGTGCCTTTGTTGTGTGTTGCAGGCCATTGCTGCTGGTGAAGAGGTGTGCATCAGCTACCTGGGGACTACACCCAGCAAGAGTAATGTGGACATGATGAAAAACTATGGCTTCATACTGCCAGACAACCCAAATGACAGACTCACCTTCACTGCAGGTGAGAGCCTAGATTATTTGCCAAGAGCCAAGACAATTGACTCCCCCCTTTTCCTCCACCCCCTGCCTTCTCCCCTGCCCTCCTCTCCTCCGTCCATGTCCCCCATCCCCCCTGGCCCCTCTTTGCCCCCTGCTCTCTCGGCTCCTCCACCCCTTCCCCCTGCCCCACATCCACCTTTCCCCCTTCCCTCCATTCCCGCTGCAAACCCCTGCCCCCTCTAACCCCTCTCCCCCTCCGCCCCTCCAACCCCCTGACCCCCCTGACCCCCCGCCTCCCCCGTCCACCCTCCCACCACCCCCCTGTATCCCCCTCCCCCTTTGTCTACACTATTACTGTTGTACAGAGTGTCCCAAGGCTCATTTGTTGGGGCCGTCGTAATCACTCTGTCTCACACTCCACCTCAGCAAAAGCTTTGCATACATAGTACCTCACCCATCTGCTGTGCCCTGTGCATATTACAGCTCAATTCCCTGCAAAAATTACCACAGCAGCCTCCCTTGACACATTTACGACTCAACTCTGCATCCAATGACACTCCTCTGTCCGCTGCTGGGCCTAATTGTATAATTGCGCAGGCAAACAGATTCAAGACATGCTCTACCACGGGCCACTGTTCTCACACATACAAGCAGCAGCAGAAGAGCTTGCCAGCCAATCCAAATCAAGCAAAGGAGCAGCAGCAGCAGCAGGGGCTTCTGCAGAGGCGCCTAGCCCTGAGATCACGAACTTAGGTGGTAGAGCAAGGGCATGTTTGGGTTCGCTGAGGGACTTTGCTGGTGGTGAGGGGCATCCTGGTGGAGGTGCTGGGAGCAAAGGCTCAGATGATGTGGCAGCTATGCTGAGGGCCGTGACTGTGCTGCAGCAGGAGTGTGTGGAGGAACTGAGCAGGTCAGTGGGGAGGGCTTTGGGATGGTCCTTGGGATGGGCACTATTAGTGCAAATGGGCTTCAGTAGTGGCAAAGTGAGCTTCAGTAGTGCAAGTTAGTTTTTAATGGTGATCTGTTGCAGCTCATCCGATGCGGCTAAGCACTGTGCATTGGGCTATCCCATTTACATTGTTTGTCATGCTTGGGTGCTGCACGGCTCGGAGGCCTGTGCAGTGGTCTCTCTGACATAATCCAGTTTTATTGTTTGTTTGTTTATAACAATTCCTCCTTCAAGAGTACATGTATGGATGTAATTGTATACAACATTATAAATGAAATGCCCTCATCCATTGGACCTTGGTTGAGCTGTTCATGTATGTCTCCTCTGCATTCCACGAAAGACACGGGTTTTCTGCACTATGAATGATTGTGCCCCATGTGTTTCTTTCGAGCTTTGACTATTTCGTTGGCCAATGTTTCCTATCTAGCGGGAAGCTTGCAGGACCCTTATATCATCCATCACAACTTTTCCAGCAATTGTGAGTGCTTAAGCACCCGGCCAGGTTGACAGCATGCCATAAAGCCTGACTGGATAACAGGTGGACCCCCATGCTGCCAGGCAACAAAGACCATACACTAGGCAGCCTGACAGCTAGAACAATCATGCCTTCAATGCCGCTGCCTGCTCCTAGTTGAAAGCTTGCAGACTCCCCAAATAATCCACGACAATTGCTCCAGCAAAAGGTCCCATAACACTGTCTGCTCCTGCAGGGCCCCCACCAGCCTGGAAGATGACGAGGCACTGCTGCAGCCTGAGTCAGCTGCTGCTCTGCCAGTGAGGATGCGAACTGCTGTACAGTACCGATTGGAAAGAAAGAGGCTCTTGTCCATGATGGTGGATATCCTCGTGCAGTGTCATGCCAACCTCAGTGGCTCAGCAAGTTACACGGTGATCACATCGTGATGCTTTCACCTATGCGCCGGTGATGTAAGTCTTCCAGCGTCGAGTGATTGACACCATGGCAGTAGTTACTACGGTGTAATAAAGGGCATGCTTGAGGTGGAACGACGACTGTCAAATTCGTCTTGGTCAACCGTCGAGCGGCAGTCGCCACGCTCCGGAACTGAGGGCTTGCATGGCGGCCTCACTCGCTCAGTTTTCATGGGATGGGGTTCAGGTTGTGGGTTGAGTTATTCTAATGTGATAGTGGTCAAAGCAAGTCAACCTTAACTAACGTTCACGGAATCCATGGTGAGAACTAGCTTCACTGAATGAATGATACCATGCTCTTGCCGAAAGTCTATGCGCGATCAGGCTGCGGCCACACTCGGAAGATCCACGGACAAGTGTGCCGTGCAAACAAGTGAGCATGTACCTGTCAAGATCAGCACACGTGGTTACGTGTTCAAGCAAAGGATACTATGCCGCTGGCCTGGGCATGTAGCGCATTGAGCAGATAAACTACTGCTACTAATCAATCTCTTGGTCAAGTAGCCTACTGGTACTAGCCAATCTCTTGGTCAAGTAGCCTACTAGTCAATCTCTTGGTCAAGTAGCAGGCTGCAGCGGCTCACACTCACGCACACTCGGGTGCGTGGACCCAATTGAACCTAAGATCCCAGACAACGGAACGTGTAGCAGTAACAGTCGGCGGCTGGCATATTAAAGCGGAGTCACTGTGCCTAGAAGAGTACAGCTGAAGGAGCATTTGGGTATCGAGGTGCACATGTCTGCTCAACCGATCTGACTGTACTCATGACATAGAAGAGGTAGAGCGTCTGTTTTGGCGTGGACAAGCCTAGTGCATACCTGAGATGGCGGTCTCGGCTGCAGCACTAGCCGCGCTTGAGGCAGAGTGGGAAAAGCTTACTGATGCATGGGACACTCCGGAAGCCTATGCTTTGTTATCGTCTTCACCTCCCACCTCCCTGCCAAAGAGCGGCCCCTTGCATGATCTCCTTGCCAGAACAAGGCAGATCATACGCAGAGCTGGGGTACCTATCACGAATGTCAACCACTCCAGAGCTTTCTTGCGCGCCAAAGCCGCCCCTGCTGCTCTTACTCGCATTGTCGGTTGGCTCCAGAAGCGGCCTTCGCAAGACCTCCACAGCGTCCCAAAGGAAGCCGAGCACGACTCAGACTGGTTTCTTTGCTTGGACGCTCTGTGTTCCGGCATTGTGACCTTGGGCGTACGAGGTCAAGACACCTTCGAGGAGCAGACGTTGCTGTCAGATGCTCTTCTGGCAATTTATGGAGAATCAGGTAAAGGCTAGAATACAACCAGCTGGTGGCATGCCAGATATGTCGATAGCCACGACAAACAAGCAGGCAGCAGTTGCTGATACTTCCATCTGCATCGGGACTTAGCTGTGCTGAGATGTGCCAGACTTGCAGGTATCCCTTGTGTTGCAGGATCCCCAGGAAAGCACTGGCACAATGTGTCTAGCCTGAATTTACCCACGGTATTGCTTCATGCACAACCTTAGTAGTGCAAAAAGCAAGAACTCTGGCATGATGCTTGCTGAGTGGCATGATTGTTGCCATCTTTGGGCATGCAGGCAGCATGGCAACAGTTAAGGGCTTTATTGTTGCAGCAGCCAACCTGCAGAGCGAAGCTCTGCTGCCGCCCCCTCAGACATGTTGTCTTCACTTTCAGCCCATGGCTATGTCACCATCATGAGATGCAATAAGTGCCCTTCCTTTCCTGGCGTGGAGTCTCATCCTACACACAGCCTAGGCCATGACTTGATCTCTGCTCCTCAGCAACCTAATCTGCAGATCCCTCCCCCTTCTCTACCTTCCTCTCCCAGGGTTCTACTCCAGTGCCCCTGCCTTCCTCCAATGGATGATCACCAACAAACCCCCAGGCTTCCCAGCTACCACCCTGCCACTATGGAAGCTCCTAAGACCTCTTATGGGCACCTTTCACATCTCAGACTTCCCCACTGGTACCCCCCTCACCCCACCCCACGCCAGCTTCCTCTGTGATCTCCTGCCGGTCATCCCTCAATACCTGAACCTCCTGGGCCCTAAGATGAGCAGCACAGCAGCTTGGAAGCGGGATGGCCCCTACTACCATCTCTTCTGGGCGATCTGCCATTGCCAGGACCACATAACAGCAGTTTCGTTTCCAGCAAAGCCATCAGGAGAGATGCAGCTCCTGCAGCACAGGTTCTACAGCAGCCCAGCATTAGCAGATGCAGCACTAGGACTCCTCTCAAGCTATTGCGAGTACTACCACGACCAGCATGTTACAAAGCAGCACCGGCAGCGGCAGCAGGCGTCTGGTGGCAAACAAAAGCAGCAGCAGCAGGGGAAGGGCAGTAGCAAGAAGGGAGGCAAGAAAGGAGGCAAGAAGGATCAGAGCGCCGCCAGCAGCAGCAGCAGTTGCAGCTCCGGTGGCGCTAGCAGCAGCAGCATCAGCACGGCAGATGTTGCTGCGGCTAGCACATTTGGCGAGCTGCTGCTGCCTGCTGACCACACAAGTACAGCAGCAGCAGTTGCAGGGGGAGCTGCTGCTGTGCAGTGCCACCTTCTGAAGATCAAGGAGTCCTGGATTTCGCATTCCTGCCAAGACCCCCCAGACGTCGCATCCCTTCTTGTCAACGCGTTTACATCAGGTGGTACTATCCAACAGAAGCTGAAGGCCGCTGCCTCTGTGAAGGAGGCGGTACAGGTTGATGCACACTATAACGCCCACTTCAGATGCCTGGAGAGCCATCTGAGGCGTAGGGCCTGCAGGAGCGCCCATGTCCAGCTGTCAGACTTTCAAGCCCTCGCCCCCGGCCACCCTGAGTTATCCACACTGCTGCCGGCATCAGCTACATCCCTGAGCCTCATCTTAGAAGGCATAGCACTGACAGCTTCAGAGAGGGGTGCAGGTGCTGTTGGGGAAGGGGTGAATCTGCTGAGGATGGCTTTGTACGCTGCAAACGATGCGACGAGGAGGGAGTTTCTGGCGTCTAGGGGGGCGCTGCTGCTGCAAGTGCTGTGGCTGGTGTGCAAGGAGTGTGCGGAGAAGCTCCAGCGGGGGGAGGGGAGGAAGGGGGAGCAGGAGGGTCTGCTGCAGATCATTGAAGGTTGCTCTCAGGTGCACATCAGGCTGACCTGTGGGCAAGATGGCTACAGGAATTTAGGTGAGTGCTGTAATTTGTTGAGCTTGGGCAAGTACTGTAGCATCACTGCTGTTATCCCCTCATTTGCTGGCTGCATGTCACTGGGAAATGAAGTTGCATAACATGTGCTTTGTTATCTGTACACTGCTGGAGTGTTTATCTGCTGGGATGAATGGCAATCCAAATACCCCAGCATGTGAAGTGAGCGCTCTGAGTGTTTGTAGCTGTTGGAAGGATCGTATATTCCAAAAAGAGTTCGCATCGTGAACTGTCGGTGTTTGTTTATACAAGAACATTGCGATCTTAGTTTAGGTAATGATAGAGCTGAGTCTAGGTAATTGTATCACATGCTCTCCAATTGGCAAATTGTGTTGTTGGCACATACTGTTGTTGCCAACAGAGTTAAACTCTGATGCACAGAACCATCAACTTTTGCGTGCTAGTAAACCACCTAAGTGAACATGGTATGCTGTGATGGTTGTGGAGCCTGAAAGGACCTAGTGGCACCATTTTATGCCTCCGTTGGCCTCAGGATATGTGAGGAGATAGCTTAGGTGTCCTTTATACAGTGTTTGTTTGTCAGCTATGCATGAAGGGATAAAGCTCACTCGACCGCATGAGCTGAATCTTTGCATACCTGAGGATATTGTAGCCTGTACGGGAAGTTGCAGATAGCATGCCAGCTAGACAGCTCTATTGATCCAGCCGTGCATACGTTGACGCAACAGCCAGCACACTTTTCATATCAAGGATTTAATGGTGAATCAGCAAACATCTACAGCACAGCTGAATCCTCACTATGCTCTGCCTGTTTCTTGCCAATTCCTCAGGCGCTGATTATGTCCTGGCAACGGAGCTCGCCGCCACCGACCCCCTGGCCTTCTTCTCCCTAGCAGAGACCACCATCAGAGCGCCGGGAGCACCTTTTGAAGACATGCTGCTGGTGCGTGTGAACGGCATGCTGCTGCTGGAAAACACCCTCAATGGCGAAGACCTTCAGGGCCTCCTCTCCAGCTGGGAGCACTGCAAGGCCTACATCTCAGCCTTTGTCAGCTGGACCAAAGCTTACATCAGCCGCTTGCCTGCTGCTGCTGCTGCTGCGGTTCAGGGCCAAGACCATGCTGCCGGGGTAGAGAATGCAAATAAGCTGCTGCGCTGGTTGGGGTACCTGCTGGTGTGGATGCCACTGCAGGTGGGGTATATACATAGGGACTTAAATGGGGGGTGGCGGGTGGGGGATAAGAGGTGCAACCCAGCTGGCTTTGTGAAGGAAGCGGAAGGGGGGCAGAAGCCCACACCCAGTGCTATGCAGTTGCTACTGCTGCTGTGGCTGGCCAGGGCTGTAGCAGCAACGGCACAGCAGCTGCTGCCCTGGGTGAAACCTGTCCAGAGGACTTCTAGCAGCTCAACTGCGCAAGGCTGCAGCAGCAGCTGTGGGGGGGATTCTAGCATCAGCGGTGAAGGGAGTGGTGGTATCAGGGGTACCAGAGGAGGGGGCAGAATTGCTAGCAGCAGCAGCAGCGAAGCAGGCAGGGGCAGTGGGAGCACCACCACCAGCAGCAGCAGCAGCAGTTGTGATGTAAATCGTCAGATGTGGTTCTGGGTGGAAGCAGGTGATTTGCTGAGGTCCTCTACGCCTCCCATTCAGACCAAGGTGGTGGTGCTCTCCCTGCTGCTGCACCATTGCATTGCTACCTGGCACAACACAGTCAGCAGCCACAACGGGAATGACAGCAGATCCAGCAGCAGCAGCCTTGGTGGTGGCTTTCGCAAAGCAGCAGCAGGCTCTTCTCACCACACTGCTGCTGCTGCTGATGTTGTTAATGATGATAATGAAGACCAGCTGCCCAAGCGCTTATCCAAGCTTCCCCAGTGTGGTCTCCCCCCCGCAGTGGTTGATCAGCTAGCTCACATCAGCAGCAGCTGGTCAGAGGAGGTGCTGGTGAGGCTTGAAGCTCCAGCTGATGGTCGGGAGCAGCAGCAGCTCCTGGTGGACTTGCTGCAGCTGATGGACCTGATGCTGGGGGAGGTGCCTTCACCGGTGGGGTGTAACAATCCCAGCTGTGTGAGGATGGAGGGGATGTCGGAGTATGCAGCAGCTTTGAAGACCTGCAAGGGGTGCAGGGTGGCAGGGTATTGTAACAGGGAGTGTCAGACGGGGCACTGGCAGGTGCATAAGGCAACATGCAAGCGCTTGCAGAAGGGGAAGGGGGAGGAGCAGCAACAGCAGCAGAAGGATGCTAGCAAGGGGAAGGATGAGAGCCACCAGCAGGATCAGGCTGCGAAGGCCAGCAAGAGACAATAAGAATATGAAAACTGAAAGATAGGCAACGAGAGATACGTCCTAATTGGGAGGAGCAGGAAGCGAGGATGTGTGTGCATATCGTTGAGATGCAAGTCCTACAAGCGGCCATATTGAGCTCAGTCGACGGCTGGTGGAAGAAATGTGCCGTGAACAAAGAGGGGTGCAGGATGTCCTTTACTTCAAGGCCGGCATCTTGTATTGTCATGGTAGTCCCCACTTGAGGTACTTGAGTTGCAGTGCATACCGGTAGATTGAAGCTAGGCTGTTTAAGGTCTCTTTTCAGTGGTGGTCTGCTGCTGGCGTCCGTTGTGTTTGGATTTATCCGAGGTGGTGTGTTTGGTCTTTCGATCTAGCAGCTTTACGCGGTTGGCACACCTTAAGTGTTTGTGTCTTGCTTTGTTTGTTCATTGTCCTTGCTGTCCTTGCACTCTACCGGTAGTTACGCATGTTTTGAACAGGTGGTGGAAGATCTAAGGCTGATATTGTCTCAGGATGCAAAAAATGAGCCCTTACGTCTCCATAAATGGAAGGGCTAGATCACATTGACAAAATTCACGGAACACGCAGGATTGTCCGCCCACTATGTGTTGGAGTGGGGTCGACAGCTCAGGCCGATTGATCTGCATCGACTGGTCAGGTACGGCGAGAGGCTTTTTTGCTTACCGCTCAGGACACCATGCTATTTCGCAGGGCATACGATGATCCCCTGGATCACATTTGAGCTGCAAGTTTACCGGTGGGTGGTGAAGCCTGGGCGCGCCACTCTGGCGACAGTGCCCCATGCCCTGCCGACTCAGTGCCGGATACGCACGCAGCGCCGTGGCTCGTGCGCAACTCCAGCAGCCTTGGAAATCATAACACTCCGTGTAAAACATATTCTTGCTGAGTTTGCAGTATATCTGCTGCATTAATTGCACCCGGTTCCGGGTGCCGATTGTTGGAATGCGTCCGAAAAGTTCGGCGTATCTTAGCCGTTACTACGCAGGCAGTACGGAGAAGGGTATCAATACCGTGGTGTACTCGCTCTTATGAAGATTACATCAGCAGAGTGCTCCGTCAGGTATCAGGTCCGTACGCGCGTGACCACCGGCAGTATCAACCGTGGTCCGTGGTGCAGAATGGCCGATGGGTATCAATACCATCCATGTTAAGTACATCAAACACAACAATACGCACATCGCTTTTACCCACTTGTAACCTTGTACAGAGACACAGCTGAAAATGTTCAGGTGATAATGGGTGGCAGCCACAAAATGCCAAGCAGTGATTGTGACCTGTCCTGCTAACTTTGTCCTAGTATTAACCCTCCAAAGGGGGGCAGGCAAGGGTGAGGGTACATGTGTACTTGTGAAAAAGTTTGTGTGCAGCAGGCTGATCAAGCATACAAAGCATGCCACTTGGGTTGAGGTAGAGTTGCTAGGCAACAAGTTCTCTCTGGCTTCGGTATACTTTAATCCCACCTCTAGCATCACATGGCGAAGGGATCCCAGCATGAGTTGTGAGGAGGCCAAGGAGGTTGCTTTTGCGGCACTTAAATCTGATATTTCCGATATCAAGTCCTCGAGCAGTAACAAAGTTCTGGTCATGGGTGACTTTAATGCTCACACAGGTGACGCACCCGACATTGACACTGTTGCAGACCATATTTTGGAGGATCTGGGTTTGGGTCTGGACGAGCTTGTTTCCACTAGCCATGTCCCGGTGCGCAGGAGTACCATGGATAGCTCTGTAAATGATATGGGCAGATTGTTACTGTCACATTGTTGCTTAGACTCTGGTCTCTTCTTGCTTAATGGTCGTACCCATAGCCATGGTGATAGATCTGGCAAGTGCACACATGCTCAGTCTGTCATTGATTATGGCTTGGTTGACGCACCCACGTACTCTTGTGTGCAGTCTTTTAAAGTGCTGGCTGAAGAGGATGAATCAGATCACATGCCTATTGAGTGTGTTCTCAAAGCTCGGGGGGCACAAGAAGGTAGCAGGCATGACCAAGGGGGTAGTCAAGTCCTTGTGCCCCGGTGGGACCCTTCAAAAAGGGAAGAGTATGTACAGGAATTGGAATCTACTGGCCCTTTTCACGAATTGTGTCTCATTGGTCAGGGCATCAGGGATGGGAGCTTGGACTTGGTTGTTGCTTCTGAGAGGCTATACAAAGTGATTCACACAGCTGCTGTGAAGGTTTTTGGGGTTGTTGGGAAACCAAACCCACGGTTGCCTAGTGGTAGGCTGAAAAACAGTTGGTACAAGCATTGCAAGGAAGGGCACCAGAAACTGCAGCAGGCTTTGAGACAGAATGACAGTCACGCTGCTGAGCAGTACAGGAAGGAGTTTAGGCGCCAAAAGCGCAAGTGGAAGAGAGTTTATGATAAGAAAGCCCAAGAGAAGATGCTTGACGATCTCAAGCACAATCCTCGCAAGTTTTGGACTGCCTTTCAGGGCAAGCGTGCATGCATGTTACAGGCTGACATTGCAGAGCTTCAGAGGTACTGGTCTGGGTTGTATAATGTACCTGATCATGGGGCCTTAGGCGAAGGGGGAGAGGACCTAGCAGGACTTCTACACCGCATGAACTCCATTGCCTTCACTAGCGCTGGACAAGCAACAGCAACTGTGTTGAACAATGACCTTGATGAGCATGAAGTGATCATGGGACTCAAAAAGCTCCATTCTGGCCGTGCTCCTGGCCCAGACGGGCTCCGTGCTGAGTTTCTCAAACAAGCTTTTGTGATGGAGACAGTAGATGACGGTCCTCCTGTGAAAAGGCATGTGCTGCTCCCTGTTCTTTTTGACTTGTATCAGGCATTGTTCTCTAGTGGAGAGTTTGTGCGCAAGTGGTCCATGGCTACTCTGAGTCCCATATTCAAAAAAGGCGATGCAGCCAACCTGGACAATTATAGAGCCATTGCTGTTGGATCGGTTCTAGGCAAGTTGTATGCTGTCATCTTGGACACGCGGTTGTCTGTTTGTGCAGAAAAGAATGGTTGGAGAGCAGAGGGACAAGCAGGTTTTAGGGCCGGGAAGAGTACTGTTGACCATGTGTTTGTGCTTCGGCATCTCATTGAATCTACGCAGAAGAGCAGAAAGGTTCTCTATTGCTGCTTTGTGGATTTCCGGAAGGCATTCGATAGAGTACGCAGAGACTACTTGATACAAAGGTTGGCTGAACTAGGGTTTCATGGTCGTATGTTGCAAGCCATCATACAAATGTACTGGTCTGTTCCGCTGGTACCCAAGCTGCATGGCACAGTGGGCGATGCTATTCCCAGCACATGTGGAGTGAAGCAGGGCGACCCCCTGTCTCCACTCCTTTTTGGTCTTTTCATAGACGAGTTTGAGTCATGGTTACGCCAGAGGCTACCCAATGTGGGAGTGCAAATGGGCCGAAAGTTAGTTCAAATGTTGTTGTATGCTGATGACATGGTCTTGTTGACACACAATCCTATGGAGTTGCAACAGATGCTGGATGTTTTACACCAGTTTTGCTCAGCTAAAGGTATGGAGGTAAATGTCCGCAAAACAGAAATTGTGGTGTTTCGCAAGGCCAATACCCCAGAGGTGCCTGACCAATGGCTATACAACGGGGAGACTGTCCAACGCTCCGTTGAGTTCCGTTACCTGGGCATTATTCTGCATGAGACAAAAGGTATGTCATGCGCTATTGAATCTCTGGCCACGGCGGCTCGTAAAGCAATGTGGGCTCTGTTCCCAAGATTTAAGCTAGCAGGGATCACTGATATTTCTATCAAGTTACGGATGTTCTCTTGCCTGGTTGTGCCAATCATGGAGTATTGTAGTGAGGTATGGGGACCGGATCTGCTGTTCTCTTGTGATACGCTGGACAAGCTATGGGACAATGAGCTTCAAAAGATTCAAAGCATATTTTTAAGGCAGCTGGGGAAGTTGAGGAAGTCTGTGCCAACAACTGTGGTGCATAAGGAGATGTGCATGAATCCAGTGGCAAAGGGTTGGTTACGAGCCTCTATTGATCTATGGCGTAGGCTTGGCAAAGTGCCCTCTGATAGCCTATTGGGCATGGCTGTGCGTGAATCTTTGGCATCTTACGCAGGCGAGGGGGTTGGTTCTGCTCCTAAGAGCTGGGCTGGACGGTTTATGCATACAGTACGCTCTCTTTCTCAGGGTAGAGACGCAGATGGGACCATTGCAGAGTTTCTGGCAACAAATGGCCTAGCTGAGCCGGACAATGATAAACTTGCAGCTATTCCATGGCTTAAAGTGTGGGGTACTTGGGATACCATGTTGCAAGAGCCATGGGACAAGGTGGCCGCATATGCAAACCCCAGGCAATCTGTCAGCTCAAATTTGATCAAGCTTTCCACATATCATTCGTGGTTTATGACGGGAGACATCCCTCAGGAGGAGTTAGAGGCTGGCTATCCTCAGGGTATGCCAAGGTATATCAGGCACACATCAGGTATCCCGTTTACTTATGTGAAACAGTTAATGCGGTTTCGTACTGGTGCACACCATCTTGCTATTGAAACTGGGAGGTGGGCTCGTCCCAAACTGCCAAGGCAGCATCGTGTATGTTCAAAATGTTCTTGCACAGTGGTTGAGGACGAGGTACACTTTCTTTTTGAATGCCCAGCATATGATAGAATTCGTGAGAAGTATAATACCGTTTTGTTTGCACAGTTTGGAGGTTGCCAGGAAGCTTCTAGTACAATGAAGCATAATTCAGACAACGTGAGATTGTTCATGGACCAAGAGCCAAGTTTCCAAGTTGCAAAGTTTGTTTATGAATGCATGGAATTTCGGAGGTCGGAGGAATGTGAGGACTATAATCCTTACTTTGATTTGTCATTATTCGGGGATGAATGGCAAGGTCGTATTTTCGATACCTTTTCTTCTGGACCTAGAGGTGATATTGCTGAGACATTCACTTCTGATGGACCAGGTTCCAGTATTTCTGCCCATGGAGCCTAGGTTGGCTCCGTACGGGCGCCCCCTTTGAGGGGCCATGATGTAATCGTAATCGTAATCGTAAAGTTCCACAGAACATGCAGGTGATCCCCTGCCACTTACAAGGACTAGGAACCGCCAGGAGTACATTGTCACATGAGCCCAAGCGGTGCCTGGTTTGAGCACATCTAAAATTCTCACCTGAACTAACACACCAGACTCCCTCAATCCTGTGTGCTGCAAACAACTGGAGCTGCTGCTGTCTTCATGCTGCTAGTCTTACATACTATACCCTACCAAATTGCAGTCCTAAAAGGGCCTTTAGGTCAGGAGCACCCTGCCTTCCTTCGTTCCAGCACTACATGACAGACCCCTGCTTTTCTTGTCCGCACTATCCCCTGCTTGGAATACATGTATCGAACATCCAGGGAGCACTACAAGTTGATCGGACAATCTAAGACTTGCAGCAAGATGTCACCATCAGCTCCAGTCAACATCAATTACTTAACACGTCCTGCTCATCACCTGCTGAGAAACTCCTCATAAACAACACGACCGCTCCGCACCCAGCCCTTTCATGTGTACTCAGCTGACAGAGGAACCTTAGAGAGCGCATCAATCCTTTTCTGCAGCTCCTCCACCTGACCCTTCACCTCCTCCACATGACCACGTAACATCTGCACCGCATTCTCCACTACAGGGTCACCATCAGACCCGGGGCCATCCTCCTGCTCCCCTTGCTGTATTTCCATCTCTTGCAATGGCTGCTGCTGCTGTTGCTGCTGCCGCCCCTGCTGTGGCTGTGTCCCCCGCACACTCACATCTGACGCCTGCATCCCCGCCAAGCCAGCCAAGGCCTCCATCTTCTCCCGTAGCATGGCACGCCGCTGCCCATCCAGCTGCTTCTGCTTCTCCTTCTGCTTTCTAAACCACAATGTCAGCAGCTCCAGCAACTCATCCGGCTGTGACAGCTGCTTCAGGCTCTGCTCCGCCCTAGCCACCAACGCCTCAGCTGCGTCCCTCCCTTGCATTTCGGTGAGACACTGCCTATTTGCTTTGAGCAGCTCTAGCAAAGTTGCTTCCTGCTCAGCCTTGGCCGCTGCCAGTGCAGCAGCTGTAGCAGCATGGCCTTGCCGCTCCGTTGCCAGCTCAGCTGCTGTAGCTTCCTCCTTTGCTTTTGCTGCTAGCAAAGCTGCAGCTGTAGCAGCATGCTTCTGCTGCTCCTTTGCCAGCAACTGGGCTGTAGCTGCCTGCTGAGCCTGGGCCTCTGCTAGCGTTACAGCTGCAGGTTCCTGCTTATCATGTGCTGCTGCTGCGGCCGCTGCTTGTGCTGCTGTTAGACCTGCTGCGTCAGGCACAGGGTTTGGTCTAGCTACTCCGTCGTCTGCGGGGGCAGCTTTTATTGCAACTGCTCTGCTTGCCATGGCTTTCTCCAACCTTCCGGCCAGGCCCGCTAACACTGAATGCCTGCGCCCCCTTCCTTCACTCGCCCGACCATCCTTTGCTTGGCCTCCGCCACTCAAAGACGAGGCTTTCCTTTTCTTGCCCCTCCCAGCGGACCCCTCCTCCTCCTTAACAACGGCCTCCTTGTGCTGCCCTTGCTGCTGCTGGTTGCCCTGGTCAAGTGCCTTGCGTGGTAGCTGCAAAGGCTTCTGAGGCCCAGGCTTGCGTTCTATCTCCTCCTGCTCCTCCTCCTGCCGCTGCTGCCCCTGCCACCTCTGCTGCTGCCGCTGCTGCCGCCCCTGCTCCTGCTGTTGCCGCCGCTGCTGCTGTTGCTGCTGCTGCACCACCTCCAGCAGTTTTAAGATCTCCTCTAGCCTGTCAGGTACTGATGTCCTATATGCCTGTAGCAAAGGAACCCAGCATGTTAGTTGCAAGCTCGACCCTTATCTGATGCCCTACATACCTCAACAATGTATGCAAAAGTGCTGGTGCTTCCATGCCTTGTGCTTGTGCACCTACATCTTCAACCCTGTGCTGACATACTGTTCATGCTCCTACCATTAGTGAGAGCCCGTCCGGTTGCCTTAGTCACGTTTAAAAAAGTGCATCACGCTACAGAACAGGAATGTTCCATAGCATTTTCGGCCCTCTCCTCTTGCTGAGCATACATAATCAGAGTGGGGCAAACGCAGGTACCAAGTGAGAAAGAGCAGAGCCGTGTCAACATAGGGATATCTACTTAATTTAAGGCACACTAGCATGCAGAAGGCACAAATGACCTCCTGTGAAAATGTGGCAATGCCATCACCATTACGTCCCAGCGCTTCATGCTGGGTTGGATTATCCTCTGCCACGCCCAAGCGCGATTGTTCCTTGTTGTTGACATATAGTGCGATAACAAGTCCCTTCATAGGATATCCCTGGACGGCCATGCAGCAGAAGTTCCTGGTAAAAAACAATCACCTTTGCTTTCTTGACTATGTGTCCCACAATCACCTGAAATTTTGTATAGAAAAGCCTGCTTGCATGCTGCCAGAAGATGCGTCACTCCTGTATCAAGCTTACCGAGAAGCCTGCCTGTTGTCATGTGTCCCCGACACCCCTATGCTGATCGCCTAGCGTACCAAGCTCTTCCTACGACTGCCCTGCTGGTTATCAACTGTGCAAGTCTCAATGTGGCAGCTTTAGCGCCTTAGCCGGAGCGATCCATCTTCCAATCGTGAACTGTACAGCACGTGCATGGGATTATGCGTTCTGGATGTTAGCCATCATCTGATCTCTGGCAAGCCTTACCTCTGGAGGTGGTGGGCCATTGAGGCTCAGCACGAACCAGGGGCCGTCATAGTACTGAGTCCAAGAGTCTTCAGCAGCTTTCGCTGCAGGCTGTAGCTGCTGCAATTTCTCATGCCAGACACACAGTAGCTGCTGTAGCCTTTGGGCAAAGTCTTGGTCTGACTTTGCATGGCGGCAGAGGTCTTCCAGGACCTCCAGCAGGCACATGAGAGGCTATGACAGCAGAGCAGAAGAAGCATTGCATTGGTATGGGAGACTTAGAGCAAGCATTGGTCAGGTATAGCACGCATGTAGGGTTGTGGCAACACTTCTGTGTGGAAACATCCGGTTAATTCAGAAAGCCAAAGAGCAGAGTATTAGGAATCACGCGGTAGTTCATACACAGCGACCTGCCAGTCCATCCTTGCTGCGATTTACAGCACCAGTTTAACCAGCAGCTGTCAGATTAGTGTACCGTCCACCAAGAAACCAATCCATCATTCAGACCTAAATATTTTGCTTGAAACCGAGCTGATGCCATGGGTCAAAAGGCTTGGCAGCCATACCTTGTGCTCTTTTACATTTTAACCAAACCCAAACAAGCAAAGGTCAAACCCTGGTGAGACTGCAAGTCCTACCAAGGAACCAAGCAATCTCTTTGATCGCCACACGCACCTGCTTATATAAGTTCTACCACACCCCCAGGATCTGAAAACTTTTGTAAACCAAGCAATCATCCCTCTCTGAATCTCTAAGAGGTAGTTGGACACTAACACAACAGCTCATACCTCTTCCACCGCAAGCAGCTTCTTCTTCTTTCCAATGTCCCCCCAGTCCAGTGCCATCTGCAGCAAGGGCAGCTTCAGCAGCCCCATGTCCAGCACCTCCACCGCATGCTCCTTTCTACAGGTGGCGTTGGTAAGCAGCTCCAGGGAAACATCAGCTGGCTCGGAAGGCTTGATGGCCTGCAGCAGCTGCAGCAGTGTGCCGGGCTGCTCCTGATCTTCTGTGGCGCCTGCACATGCTGCCTCCAGCACCTCTATGCACTTTGGAATGATGCCAGCCCTCATGCTCTCCCTGCAACGTGGAGAGGGACATAAGAGAGTATGTGGTTTGATCCATTGTTTGGGGTGCACCGATCCCTGTGTTGGTGAACCAGACTTATGACTTGGTGCAGGGCTTAATTATGTGGAGGTTCCCCTTGCGGTAGATGGGCCATGTTTTTGCTACACAGTAACATCTGGATATTCACAGTCTCTTCAACACCATGGTGTCTGCCACATACACAGATATGAGCCCGTGCAAAGAATGGCTTGGGCTGCCAGTGGAATTCAAGACTGTACTCCATGAGAAGACAACATGCCCACAGCACCATATGGGTACAAGGTATGGAACAGTGGTCTAGGAAAGGGTGCGACTACCGAGAGGAGTATCCTCCTCACAAACATGTGCAGCTCTTTGACATTGCTAAAAGAGCTGACTTCCCCCTAGTTTGCTTCCAGGGTTTTCTCAACGCACTGCTAAACTTTGACGTCCAAAACAGTCCATTGCACATTTGCCAGGTTTGCTGTCACTAGATGCACCACTTGCAGCGTTTAACCAAAAGGTATTCCGAGAGTCTCAAGGGGCTTGCATTGACCTTGCTACGTACATGCCAGCTTCCTGCCAGGAGCAGGGCAAAGCTTCTAAGCAGAGATGACACGGGGCATCGACCGGAAAGTCCAACAGCTAAGACTGCGGCAGAGGCCTGCCTCCACATGCAGCATTCAGAGGTAAATCGAACATTCAATGTACTGACAGACAGAATCGCACACCTCATGCACTCAAAAAACTCCATCCCGCACCCATGAGCCAATGCTACTGCCCCCGCCCTCACCAGCAGAACTTCCCCAGTGCCGTGTCAAAAGACAGCTCATACCCGAGCTTCCTGATCCCGTCCCTGATGATCTCCTTCCTGCGCTGCAGGTCCACACTGCTCTCGTACACCAGCAGCAGCGGCTGCAGCAGCACATCCTGGATGGCATCATGCATTGGCAGCTGCCTCAGGTGCTCAGGGTGGTCCCGTATGGCAGGAAGTAGAAGTGCCACTGTCACAGCATCTGCCACCCAGCTGCCATGCTTGCCAGGATTCTGAGTCAACATGTCCACAAGCACATTCAGAAGCTCCTGGGCTTCAGGGTCTGACACACGGCACCAGTGCAAGAGGTAGTTATAGTTAGTACATTTCCTTAGATGCTGTGTTCAAGTGCCGCAGCCCCGCGGCTCCCAAGCTGTGGAAAATCAACAACATTTAACAGACACAATGCCTCTAGTATCCAGTCATGTATAAATGAAAACCTTTGGAAGCAATATCTTTGGTCATCCATGTCCATTAAAGGGCGTGGGAATGCCTGGTGGCATTGAACATTTTCCAATCGCGCTGGTGCTCAGAAAAGCAAGCAGATGCACCATGTGTTGCCTACAAGGGGCTGGGGAAAAAGTGGCAGTCCCTTCAGAACTAAATGCCAGAGGGTGGGAGTATGCCCAATCAATGACAGTGACAAGGAGATGATGAAGGCTCAATCCAGTAGGAATTCTAGCAATTAATTCCAGCATGCAGTGCCTTCGTCTCCTGGTAAAGCTTCATCTCTACTTAAGTTAGGTCGTCGACCTCTCCATGCACACTCTAGTCTGAGGCAAGGTTGCACATTACTGCGGGACTGCAACAAGATCAAAGCCTGGAAACTCAGGATCATGTCACTAGTGGTAAGTTTGGGTGCATATACATACATATACTATAGCATGCTGTCTTGTCACAAGTCGTACAAAGTTAATTTATATGGCTCCCAGCGCAGCCAAGAATTTCCCTGCCTCCCCGGGCATGATGGCTTGGTACCTGAACCCACCCTGTCCCCACCTGAGGGTTTAACGTGGTCCAGACAACCAGTGCTAGCCAGTATAGCCACAGTATTCAGCAGATGCGGCCTGCAGCCCCATGGGGTCTCACGGCATTCCAACTTCTTAGCCTGCGCGGAGTTGCAGATACGGGCTACAACTTCCAGCAGGCCACCACCACTGCTCCTGTTGCTGTCGCTGCTTCTGGCGCTGTCGCTGCTCTTGTTGGTGCTGCAGCTGGTGCTGGTATGGGTACGGGCAATGGCCCGCAAAGCTGCAAGGCCCAGGTCTTTGTTGGCCGCTGGACCCTTAACTGAGTAATCTGCCAATGTCTTTGCTAGGGTTTCGAGCAGCAGCGCGAGGGGCAGTGGGTTATATGTCATCTTCTCCAGTGTGTCAAGGAGGTGTGCAAGGAAAGTGCCTCCTTCATGCAAGCTCATGCTGATGGCAAGAGAGCTGTCGCTTGCTGCTGCCAGGAGCTCCTGTGCTGCTTCCTGCCGTTGTCGGTGGCCCTTGGCCCGGTTGGATAAGACTTTCACGTGAGCAAGCAAGTTCTCCATCTCCTTGTCAGCACCAGCACCAGCAGCTGCTTGTGCAAGAATATCCATAGCAATGGGGCCTCACTGCACACAGCAAAGGAAGCAGTGCTGTGTTATGGTACTGTTAAACTGGGAGATATACGAAGGACCCCGTATCGCAAGAAGCATGATAGCAGTTGCAAGTGTTATGTGGCATGATCTTGGCCCTCTGTAGAAGTGGCTTACCTCTGGTGTTACGCCGGTATATGGAGGTAGGAAACGCCCAGGGAGCTCTGGCAACAGGCTCCTGTTGGATATGGCTGTCCCTTCCACCCCTGATAGTGTCCCTTGGCTGACTACTGGTCTAGCAGAGGAAAGTGATGAGAAGAGGTCCCGTGTTGCAGTTTCCAGTGGCATACACGCGACATTGACGGGTGGTCCAAGATGTACTACACGACATTGTTTCGCCAGCCGGAAGGAGAGGACAGTCGCCGAGACACTAACAGTTTAAGCGTGCAAGTTGTCATGCCATGGAAGCAGCGTTAGCATACAGGAGCAGCTGTTCTAATGCACACTTGACATTCTCTGGGAGTCGTTTCAATGAATGTTGCAGCGGCAAATGACGATCAGTGGAATTCCATGCTGCTTTCGTGGTTTTCTCTGTACCGGCTGCTTTCGGTGTTTGCAGTATTGCTGCAGTTGGCCCAACCGCAAGCGCCTGAGGCCCCACAATCCATGCCGAGATGCGATAACACGAGAATACAGTGTTCTACAAAGCCTGATCGTTTCATTACTCAGGACGAGGTGGGGCACAGCGGTAGACAGATCGGCAGTTCAGTTTGAGACCACACTCTCTCCTTCTGCCCTCGGAGTATTCGCTTCGGAGCAGTCGCAAGACAACACAACCAACATATTAGCGCCGCTGCCCCATCCACGATTTGGTGACCTAACAGCAGAGCCCAAACAGAAAATGCGCCCACATATTCAAACTAGCAAAATCGGAAAACACAATGAACATTGCTAAGTCTGAAATGCCGTACACTGTGCGGATCTACAGAGACCAGCGTCTCTCCGGAGCAGCTTCCAAGCTTGCATGGGTCAGGAGCAGTAGGGTTGAATCTCACCCCCTCCATCCCCCAGCCAACTTATGCTGCTGCCCTGGATGCAAGCACCCGCAAGGTCATCTTCCCATGAATTGACAAGACCATCACCCGCCTTACAGCGAAACCAGCATGGCAGCACTTCTATCAATCCGCTCTTGCAGCCTGCATGGACCAGACCCCGGCATATCACCTTGCAATCCTGTAACTATGGCTTCATGAACCAAAGTGCCCCGCACAATGTCCACGTGGTGTGTATATTCAGCGTGCTTATGTTTAAACTCGCACCACAAATCGATGGTTGCTGGGGTCCAACTTCCACCCCACTCAGGGCACAGGCAAAGACAACACAAACCAGCTCAACCACACACTATTCCAGCAGCGCCACCTTATTCGCCACCTTATTCACGGCTTGGCCTTCTGCCCCTTGCTAGCATCCTTCTGCTGCTGCTGCTCCTCCCCCTTCCCCTTCTGCAAGCGCTTGCATGTTGCCTTATGCACCTGCCAGTGCCCCGTCTGACACTGCCTGTTACAATACCCTGCCACCCTGCACCCCTTGCAGGTCTTTAAAGCTGCTGCATACTCTGACAGCCCCTCCATCCTCACACAGCTGGTGTTGTTACACCCCACAGGTGAAGGCAGCTCCCCCAGCATCAGGTCCATCAGCTGCAGCAAGTCCCCCAGGAGCTGCTGCTGCTCCCGACCATCAGCTGGGGCTTCAAGCCTCACCAGCACCTCCTCTGACCAGCTGCTGCTGATGTGAGTTAGCTGATGAACCACTGCGGGGGGGGAGACCACACTGGGGAAGCTTGGACAAGCGCTTGGGCAGCTGGTCTTCATCATCATCATTATCAACATCAGCAGCAGCAGCAGCAGTGTGGTGAGAAGAGCCTGCTGCTGCCGCTTTACTGGAACCCCCACCAGCACCACCAGCAGCAGCAGCAGAAGCAGCACCGCCAGCGCTGCTGTTGCTGCTGCTGGATCTGCTGTCACTTACGTTGTGGCTGCTGACTGTGTTGTGCCAGGTAGCAATGCAATGGTGCAGCAGCAGGGCGAGCACCACCACCTTAGTCTGAATGGGGCAATCTGGCAACTTCAGCAGTCTGCATGCAGCCTCCCAGAACCACATCCGCAGCCTCAAGTCATATCCACCACCAGTCCTGCCTTCCCCACTGCTGCTGCTGCTGTTCCCTCTTCTGCTACTCTCCACAATGCCACCACTGCTATCTTCAGCCCTGCTGCTTCCTGTACTCCTCAACTCGCCCCCACTGCTGTTGCCACTGTTGCTGCTGCTGCATTTGCCAGTCAAAGAAGCCCTATGGACAGGTTTCACCCAGGGCAGCAGCTGCGGTGCTGTTGCTGCTACAGCCCTGGCCAGCCACAGCAGCAGTAGCAACTGCATAGCACTGGGTGTGGGCTTCTGTCCCCCCTCCGCTTCCTTCACAAAGCCAGCTGGGTTCCATTTCCGATCCCCAACCTTCCACCCCCCATTGAAGTCCCTATGTATATACCCCACCTGCAGTGGCATCCACACCAGCAGGCACCCCAACCAGCGCAGCAGCTGATTAGCATCTTCAACCCCGGCGGCATGGTCTGGGCCCTGAACCGCAGCAGCAGCAGCAGCAGGCAAGCGGCTGATGTAAGCTTTGGTCCAGCTGGCAAAGGCTGAGATGTAGGCCTTGCAGTGATCCCAGCTGGAGAGGAGGCCCTGAAGGTCTTCACCATTGAGGGTGTTTTCCAGCAGCAGCATGCCATTGACGTGGAGCAGCAGCGAGTCCGCGGTGGCAGCAGCAGGACTCCTGATGGTGGTCTCTGCTAGGGAGAAGAAGGCCAAGGGGTTGGTGGCGGCAAGCTCCGTTGCCAGGACATAGTCAGGACCTGTATAATGGGATATAGGAGTGCGGGGGTCAGTAAGAGCGGGAGCTTTGGGGGTGTGCACATCGGTTAGAGTGGGCACATTTAGCAAACCCATGTGCACTAGATAACACCTGAGTACAGGGGTATAATTGAGCAGAGGAGAATGTCACTGGTCGCGGACAAAAGACTCCGCACAGTGGGCATGAAAGTGGGTGTGTACCATTTGATATGATGGTTGAAACTTGCTGCTGCTGCGTGTTGCCAGGCCACCCATATCCAAGATAAATTACAGCACACCATTGCAGCTGTGCAGGGCACCTGACACGAGTTTAACCAGTGCGTTCAAGGTCTAGATATATCGGATTTATTGCTAGCTTCTTTGTTGGTGTGATTAGGGATTACTTTTTCTAATAAGGATAAAAATTGGACGATGTTAAAAGTCTGGTTTAAGCAACGTAGTCCTGACAGTACTCTAAGGTTGTGTGCATCCACTGCTAGGGAGCTGACATAGCCAGACCAGAGCTCCAGAAGCTAACATGGCATGGCAAGTGCTGTATTGTTGCATGCGCAAGGTGCTGTTCTGCTGTGGGACATAACAGATACAGCCTGCAGCAGGAGCTCTGCATGGTCAAGACTGAGGTACTTGTCAACCCAATGAGCAAGTACTGCATGCCAGCTTACTGCCAGACCTTGCACTTACCATCATCATCCATTCTGTGGCACAGCATCAGCGCTGAAGGTTTGCCTATGACACGTCTGTTTGCTTGCTTCTGGTTTGGTCTGCCTATGGCCTATGGCACTTTGCTATGGCATATCTTGGAGTGTAATAAAAGTCACACTGATGTTACCATATGTCATGTGCTTAGGCTGTATGGCAGCCTATGGCCTTTAGGTAATCAAAGACTGGGGCTGAATGAAGCCTGCAAACGTGAGAAGGATAGTGACGAAGGGTAGTCAAAAGCAACCTAGGCCTTAGTACTTCTGCTGAAGGCTTTTGGGGTTCTGGCAGAGATCAGGAAGCAGGGCCGACTGCCAAGCAAAGACAACAATGTGAAAGGCTGTTATCATAAGGGATATGCAACTTTGATATAATAGCAGGGCAAGTGTGGTCATTCCCACTCCGCCTCAACCAGACACTCACTCCATCTGCAAGAGTCCGTTCATGAACGAACTCCCCCAATCCCCCTGTCCAGGAACCAGTGGGTTTGGAAGTATCTCACCACTGAAACGCCAGTGCCCCTCTCACCTAGGTCTCTGAGCCCATTCTGCCCACAAGTGAGCCGGTTATACACCTCAGCCCATCCCGCCAGGATCTCCAAGAGCCTCTTCCCCTCCATCTTCCCATCCCCAGCTTTGTACTTCTCCACACACCCCTTGCACACCATCCACAGCACTTGCAGCAGCAGCGCCCCCCTCGCCGCCAGAAACTCCCGCCTCGTTGCGTCATTTGCTGCGTACAGTGCCCACCTAAGCGCCTCCAACCCCTCGTCGATGGCATCGCAACCTTTAGCAACAGCTGTCAATGCTATGCCTTCTAAGATGAGGCTGAGGGATGCAGCTGATGCTGGCAGTAGTGTGGATAACTGTGGGTGGCCAGGGGAGAGAGCTTGAGGGTCCCAAGCCTCACCATAGGGGCTTGCAGCAACATGGCGCATGAGGTGGTTCTTCAGGCACCGCATATGCGCATTGTAATGGGCGTCGTAGTGGAAGAGCTCCTTTGCGTAGCTGACTGCGAGTAGCGGCTGCTGGGCAGAGGGGGCGCTGGTTACGGTGGTGGTGTCAGGGAGGTGTCGGAACCTGCTAGCGTTGGGCTCTAATCTTCTCAGGTGGAAGGAGATGGTCGTGACCCCCCCTGCAACCGCAACCCTTGCATGATCTGCGGGCAGGGGGAGGTCTGTGAGGCTGCTAGCAGCAGCGATAGCTGCGCTGCTACTGCTGCTGCTGCTGCTAGGTGTGTTGCTGCTGGTGCTGCCCAATACCTTCCTGCCTTTCTTCTTGCTGCTGCCCTTCCCCTGCTGCTGCTTCTGTTTGCCACCAGACCTTGACAGCGGGGTCCCAGACCCCTGCCCGTGCTGCTGCTGCTTTGTAACATACTGGTGGTGGTAGTGGTGGCAGTAGCTTGTGAGGACTCCTAGTGCTGCATCTGCTAGTGCTGGGCTGCTGTAGAACCTGTGCTTCAGCAGCTGCATCTGACGGCTGGAGCTCTCAGGCAAAGGACATGTCACAGCAAGCAGCTGTTCTTGACAATGGCAGATGATCCAGCAGACTTCATAGTCTGAACGGTTTGCTGCTCGAGCTGCTGGGGTGCTTACTTTTGGGCCCAGGAGGTTTAGGTACTGAGGGATGACTGGGATGAGGTCACAAAGGAAGGTGGCGTGGGGTGGGGTGAGGGGAGTGTGGGTGGGGACATCCACGAAGTTGTGGAATAGGGTGATGATGTCTGCAAGGAGCTTCCATAGTGGCAGGGTGGTAGCTGGGAAGCCTGGGGGTTTGTTGGTGATCATCCATTGGAGGAAGGCAGGGGCACTGGAGTAGAACCCTGGGAGAGGAAGGTAGAGAAGGGGGAGGGATCTGCAGATTAGGTTGCTGAAGAGCAGAGATCAAGTCACTGGCGTAGGGTGTGTATAGGATAAGACTCCATGCTAGGACACGAAGGGCAGCTACTATTGCATGTCATGATGGTGACATAGCCATGGGGCTGACAGTGAATATGGCATGTCTGAGGGGGCGGGAAATGAGCTTCGCTTAGCATGTTGGCAGCTGCAAAGATAAAGCTTGCTATTATTCGTCGCCATGCTGCCTGGGCAATAACCATGCCATTCAGCAAGCATCATGCCAAAGTCCTTGCTTTACGCGCTCCTAGGGTGGGGCATGAAGCAATACCAGGCTACCATGGCTAAACGTAGGCTGGACACACTGTGACAACGCTTTCCTGCTTTCCTGGACGGTCTGCAACACGTGGCATACATGCATGCCTGCACATCTCAGCCATACATATCAGCAACTGCAGCCTGCTCGCGTCCATGGCAATCGATAGATCTGGCATCCCACCAGCTGTTTGGAATGTAGCCTTTACCTGGTTCTCCATAGAGTGCTAAGAGCGCATCTGACAGTACCTTCTGCTCCTCCATGGTCTCCTGACCTCGTAAGACCAAAGTACCAATGGCTGAACACAAAGCGTCCAAGCAGAGGAACCAGTCTGAGTCGTGCTCGGACTCCTTAGGGGCGCTGTGGAGGTCTTGAGAAGGGCACTTCTGGAGCCAACCGACAATGCGAGCCAAAGCAGGGGCGCTGGCGCGCAAGACTGCTTTGGACTGGTTGAGATCCCTGAAAGGCACTCCAGCTCTGCGTAGGGTCTGCCTTGTTCTGGCCAGGAGATCATGCAAGGTACCGCTCTTTGGCAGGGAGGCTGGAGGTGAAGACGACAACAAAGCACAGGCTTCCGGAGTGTCCCATGCATTAAACAGCTTTTTCCACTCTGCCTCGAGCGCGGCTAGTGCTGCAGCCGAGAGCGACATCTCAGGTATGCGCTAGGCTTGTCCACGCCAAAACAGACACTCTACCTCTTTCATGTCATGCCAGTACAGTCAGATCGGTTCAGGAGACATGTGCACCTCGATACCAAATTGCTCCTTCAGCTGTACTCTTCTCCAAGCAGCATATTCTTCTTGAACATGCCAGCCATGGACTGCTAAGGGGCACGCTCCTATGGCTGTAGATAAAGGCCTGCTTGCCCCAACAGAAGTCACCCCGCGCAGTGAGTGAACTATGTTTCCTGCCATCTAGTTTGTCTGCTCGATCTGCTGCATGCCCAGGCCAACGGCATATGCTATGCCTACAAACGTGACGCCACCTGGTGAGCTTGACAGGTACATGCTCACTTCATGCAAGGCACTTTGGCCTTGATCGTCCGGGGGCAGCAGCCTGAGTCGCAGAGCATTTTGCATAGACTTTTTTTAAGAGCATGATATCCGTCATTTAATGAAGCCAGCTGGCATATTGGATGCTCTACGACATGATGGTAAGCAGAGCGGGTTGACCCCGTGTACATAGGCCAAGCATGTCAGCCGCCTCCCTTGCGAAGCGGCAACGTGAGCTTTTGATCTTGCATATATGTGGCAAGTATCAGCAACGTGATCACATGGGGCAGCTTCTGGAGCGTCCCGCTTGCATGCGCTCTCGGCAGACAAACGAGCCCTAAAAGCACACCTCTGACATTTGCCCACGTTCATGCAGGGAACAGCATGTCCCAAGCACCTCAGCGGCCCGAGTGGCGCGTCTTCTCACAATTGTGGGCCAGCTTGGATGCCCAAGACCTTCTGTCCTTGCAGCCACTCTCCACCGTGCCTCTCTCTGGCCCCGTGCACGACTTGATCGGCATCACCAAGACCACCTTGTCTCGCGTTCCCACTACAACCCTGTGCCATGAGCGGATCGCCACGCAAGCCCTCAGTTCGGGAGCTCTGCTGACCCTCGGGAGAATCATACACTGGCTCCAGCAGCGCCCATGCCTGGAGCTGTACAGCATCCAGCAGCTACGACATCGCCAGCAGCTGCTCATCATGGAAGCAAGCAAAGCCTGAACAGCAGCGATGGGCTATGGCTCATGTGTGTTAACGCCCTGGCCTCTCTGCTACGTGCCTTAATGCTGCAAACCATGAAAACGCCAGAGACACGTCCTGCAATACAGCAAGCCATGGTGGAAGCAGGTGAGCCTTCTCAGTGGAATTGCACTTGTACCTGCACAGCATAGGTAAAGCCATGTTAGCATAGCTCATGACACTGCTCTGATGCCTGCATGGTTGCAGCTGCGCATGGGGATTAAAGATGCCTGACTTCTTGCTGACTAGGCAAGAAGCTTGCTACCCCTTTTGCGAAGAAGCACAAAGCCATTTCTATTCCTCTAGTACTACTGCAGCTGGCATGGCCACAGCAGTATCATAAGCTCAGCAGACTAAGGATAAGGTCTTCACTGGCTCTAGGCAGGGCCTGCGCTGTTGGTGACTGGGGCAGCATGGACACGTGCCCACCAGAGCACTGCCTACAGCCAGTGAAGACCTAAACATGGTAGTGAAGGTGATTGCCAACCTTCTAAGATAACTGGTTTTCTACAGCATCCGATGCACCTACTTCGCATGCAAACGGGCCATTTTAACGATAATGCACACACCTCAACATCTCCATCCAGAGCAATTGTCTTCATCAGTCTAAACCCGATGCTGCCCTTACTCATTGTTTTTCTCCCCGGTGGAATAACACTGATATGAGAGTGCATGCTGCTTCTGCCTTCCGCCACAGGTTGGTTCTGTAGCTCTCCCCGGGTGCTCGAGTGGCTGCGGGTGACTCAGCCCCCTGGTTACCTCACCTCCTCCCTGGCCCTGTGGGACCTCATCACTCAGCTGCTCATGCCCCTAGGCAGCTCCATCACCACCCAGCAGCCAGTGGCAACACCCCTCCTCTCTCCCATGTCCACCTTGCTCACTACCAGCCAGCAGTACCTGAAACACTTTGCTCACACACTAGCTGGGGTCCCTAGTGACCCTGCTAGTGACACCAGTGACACCTCCAGCAGTACAGACCAGCAGCACCCTGTGAATAAGAACAAGGCCCAGCAGGGCAGCTGGGAGGCGGAGTCAGCAAAGCAGCAGGCACAGCACCAGCAACAGCAGCAGCTTGGGGAAGGGGTTAAGGCAGTGGTTGCTGCACAGGTAGCTCTGATGAGAGTTGCTTCTAGCCAGTACCCATCCCCGGATAAACACATCGGCTCCATCAGACGCGAACAGCATGAGTTGCTCAAGAACCCCGTGATGGCCACCGGGAGCATTGCGCAGCTGGCTGGCCTGGCACAGCTGCTCTTCACAAAGCACGAGAACAAAAAGAAAACAGACAGCAACAGCAGCAGCGGGCGTGGGGACACAGGTGCATCAGCTAGCAGCTGGGAGGCAGCCATCACAACACCCACTGCCAACAGCAGCAGTAACAGCAGCAGCAAGCGCAGGGGGAAAGCTGGAAGCAAGGGCAAAGGTGGGAAAGGCAAGCAGAAGGCGAAGGACCAGGGCAGCAGCAGTGCAAGCAAGGTGGAAGATGATAGCAATGACACCCAGCAAATGAGAGATGCAGGCACAGGCCCGTCTTCTGAACCATCTAGCAACAGCCCCAGCAGCAGCAGCAGCAACAGCGCTTGGGGGAACCCTCCCACCAAGAGCACCAGTACTAGCACCAGCAGCTCTGCCAAGGGGCCACTGTCCCTGGACGGCAGGCTGCTGGTACCTGACCACGAGCTGATGGCAGTAGCCGGGGGTGCTGCAGCAGTAGCAGCACATGCAGACCGGTTAGCAGAGGTGCTGGGGTCCACCCGTATCACCCCGGCCTTGGCAGGTGCTTTTAAGGGCAGTGACTTGGCTCATATGTTGGACAAGTTGAGGGTTGTGAAGACCTTCCTAGAGCCCCTAACGCTGCTGCGATACCACGTACGCCGCTGCATAGCCGGTGACGATCCCAATTCCGGGCAGGGGGACTGGGCTAATTGCAGCCCTGGTGGGGCTCCTGGCTCCCTTCCCCCTGGCCATCCTTTGCTGAAAGACCTGCCAGCAGCATCAAGCAGCACGTTGCAGCTGGTGCTGGAAGTGGTGGCGCTGCTCATCCCTGAAAAGCGTTGTGATCTGGAGCTGGTGAACGGATTTGCCCTGATGTCTGAGGTTGCATATGCTGCTAGCGATACTACTTGTAGGGAGTTTCTGGCAGCTAGGGTGGACCTGCTGTTTAGGGTGGCACAGAAGGTGGCGCTGCGGTGTGTAGGGCAGGGGAAGAGCACGGCTACAGAAGGGACTGGGGTCATGGCAGGGAGGGGCGGGGGAAGGTTGGTGAGGCAGCCGATGCCTGAGAGCGAGCAGTCGCAGTTCTTCGACACCTAGTCGGAGGCGCTGAATCAGCTGACTAATGGAGTGGACATGGAGTCCTTAGGTGAGTATGAAAGGGCTGTGCTGAGCCCTAACGCCTAGTTTCTGAAAGATATGCAATGATTTGCTCTGCAATGGTTCTTGATGTCGGATGCTGTCAGGCTTCAGCCTCGCTGAAGGGGTAGATTCGGCCATTGCGGCCAAGGCTGGCTGCATTGTTGGTATGCCAGCCCCTCTGAGTAGCATAATGGATAGCAGCAGCAATGAAGTTCTTAGCTGGTCTGAGGGTCACAAGGCAATTAATGGTTTGAAGGACACTGCGGGTTGCGCTATGCGCTGGTGTTGATGACAGTTGATGCATTGTAGTTACACAGGGTAGTCTCCACCTTCCCACCTCTTCGCATGTGTACTATTTTTACCGACGGAGTGTCATGATCTTGTGTATCCTAGGTGCATTTGTGTATGAGCACACTGTGATGGCCTCTGAGTTAGTCTTACATACCATTCTCACGCCTAAATCTGGTGCTATTTACATGGCTTCCTGTACTGAACCCCAGTATCCTTTTAGCCTGCACATGACAAACTGTTATGCTAGGCACATAACTGCATCTGATGCCTTGCATGCAGCCACCCGTACTGCCCTCCTGCAGTTTCAGCTGTAATTGTTTCTCACAGGGCTGCCGCCTCTAATACCGCATGTCATCTGTGCTGCAGTGATCCAAGAACATCTAAGAGCCGTAGTGCCTGTAATAGGTGCCGACTATCACCCGCTAGAGGAGCCGTGCCACCTGCTTGAGAAGTGGTACCAGCCATATCTCCTCCTGCTAAATGGATGCCTCCATTGGCTCCCATGTGGTGTCTTGTACTGTCTGTCCTGTTGTAGGTGCGGACTACCACCAGCTTGAAAAGTGGTACTAGCCATATAGCCTCCTCCTAATGCCAGCTGTCATTGCCTCCATGCCTGTCTGTCTTGTTACAGGTGCGGACTACCACCTGCTTGTCCAGCTGGCCTGCTGTAACCCCCTTGCCTACATGCCCCTGGTGGAGGTCCCCTGCAGGACCAAACTCTTCACAGACAACACCATCTGGTGCACCCTAGGTATGCTGATACAGCCGGACCTGCTAGTGGGAGAGGGCCACCCTGTCCTCCTCCGTGACTGGCAGCACCAGAAGGCCTTCATCTCAGCCCTTGCCAGCTGGACTAAGGTCTACATCGCAAAGCTTAAGTTCCCAGGGTGTGGTGCGGCCTCTGTGGGAGCTCCTGGCCCTGAGAAGGACAAGGAGAGGTGGCTGGGGCAGCTGCAGCTCTGGCTCAGGCAGGAGCTAGAGCAGCAGAAGGGACTGCCGGAGAACAGCAGGGGGCCTAGGCTGGGCCTTGGTACCTATGGCGCCTGGCAGATGCAGTGGAGGCAGCACCAGCAGTGAGTAATGTGCAGCTGGTGGTGCTGCTGTGGCTGGCACGGGCAGTGGCCGCTGTCATAGAGCTCCACTTGGCAGGGCGGCTGAGAGTCAGCAGGGGCAGAGGGGGTAGGAGTAGCAGTAGTGGCGGTGTCAGAGGGGAAACCTCCAGCCAGGCAGCTCCATGCAGGCTATGGAGGCGATGAAGAAACCGGGGCAGGGTGGGGCATACAGAGCAGTGATGCTGAGTGACATAGAGGAGGTGCCGGTAGTGCTGGCGTTGCTGCAGCTGAACCTAATTGTGCGGTGGCAGCAGAAGGTGGTGGGGGCAGAGGGGCTGGTGACAGAGGACGGGCGGGTGCTGGAGTTCCCTGATCCCTTCTTAGGGGATGTTGCAGCACATAAGCTCCTGGTGGAGATGGTGGAGATTGCAGAGGTAGCTGGTGCAGCTGTTGGTGGGGATGATGGTGCTGGGGAGGGAGAGGGCGGGGTGAAAGGTGCATCCACTGCTCCAGCAGCTGCTGCTGCCTCCACTGGGGCTGGTGGTGGGCTAGCTGCTGCTGCAGATGCAGAAACTGCTAAGGGCTCTAATGCAGTTGCAAATGCAAGAGCCACCCCTTCTTCTGCTGCTGCTCTGGTGGGTTGTGCTAGGGGCCCGCCTGCTGCCCCATCCGTGCCCAAGCGCATGTCCAAGCTTCCCCAGTGTGGTCTTCCCCCAGCAGTGGTGCAGCAGCTAGATCACATCAGCAGCAGCTGGTCACAGGAGGTGCTAGGCAAGGTGTTGGCGCCATCAGGCCAGGAGCAGCAGCAGCAGGTGTTGAGGGATGTGCTGGGGTTGTGTCAGGTGTTGCTAAGAGAGGTGCCTTCACCTGTGGGCTGTAATAACCCAGAGTGATTGGATAGGAGTGGGGTGAGTGAGGCGGAGCTGAGCAGCAGGGGGTGCAGTGGGTGCAGGGTGGCCAGGTATTGCAGCAGGGATTGTCAGAAGGCACACTGGAAGGTCCATGAGGGGGCATGCAAGAGGCTGCAGGAGCAGGGTGATGATGGGCAGGGTGATAGTGGTGCAGCCTGAGAGGTAGCGCATTGTGACGGTTTGAGGTGTGGGGCCTATGGCACTTTTGCTATGGCTTATCATTAAATGTAAGAGGTAGTGCATCAGGAGCTGTTGCTTGAGGACCAGCAATAGTGTGGAGAGGGTGGATGCGTCAGTTTTAAGGTTGGACGGGACTATGATAGGCTCCTATGTTCCCTTGGTGGGGCCAATTTTTCTTCATATCGCTTCCACGCGGGGTGACGGGCGCACCGCACGCTGCATGGCGTAAAAGTGGATAGGGTATGGTACAATTACAAAGGTTGCGAACAATGTTCGATCTCCCATGGGCCACGAAGTAGGCCTGCAGGCTAGTGCCGGGAGGGGTTTCAGTCCCCCAACTTGTATTGTATTGTATTGTATAATCCGTTGTTTAGGTTCGGTTGCATTGGATTGGCTGTCTGGTATTCTGGAGATGTGTTGAGGGGAAGATGTTGCTGCCTTCCACACCTATGGTCCTAGGCGCCTTTGTAAGTTGTAATGAAGCTCATCTGTTGAGTCAAGAGAGCTTCAACATTTTCTTAAGACCTATGACTGGTATGGAGTGCTTTGGTCTAGTATCATGAAAACATTGACAGACTGCCGAGACGTGGTTACATGGTGCAAGGACTTGGGCGGTCTGAGAATGAAAGGGAACCATTATGTGTGAGTGCAGCCAAAATTCAAACAGTATTCCTGGTCCGTTGGACCAGTGCTTACGCGTAGGATGGACCCAGCACAGGAGCTGCGTTTGATATAGTAATTAATATAACAAGAGCTAACACGTTCCTGAACGGGTGGAGATGATCAATTGTGCTGCTCTATTCTGGAGCTGAGGTGCTCAGCATATACTAGCATCTCATCTGGTCTGGCAACCCGATATGCAATATTGCTTACAAAGTCAGTCCCCAACCCATTCGACGCTGTTCGCTGTAGCTGGAATCATAGCAACCGTCCTTTAAGCTGCTTCTGATGAACCGTAAAGATGATTGCAAGCCACTGACTCTGCTGCGTCCCGCCACGAACCAGCAAGTGGGTCTTGATTGCAAAGTCACGCTTTTACAGTTGAGAATGAATGAGAACCCGAAGCCGACACACTTGCATGAAAGATCTGATTCGATGTGCAGCCCTCACTGCCCATGCGCTCTACAAACCAGGAGGGGAGTACGCTGTGGCATGGTGGTGCTGCTGCTGCTGGCTGCTGGGAACATTGATGCCTGGTGTGGCCTCACACAGCATGCCTCCAGGACTTCACCATACCTTCCCTACTTGGGCTTGAAAGGTATTGCTGTGAAGGTGTCATTCCACCTTTTGTAAGCTATGTGGTAGTTGAACTCCTTGATCAGCATGTCAATGCCCTGCAGGAACAGGAACAGTGAGCTTTTTGCCAATGGGACAACTTTGAGTTACCGGTATTGCATGTGCATGCCGAAGACCATATACGCCGGTGCTCACATGCGTGCTGATAAAGGCTTTCTCTGGTACCCAGGATATCTACCTGATGATGATAAGCGACATGAAGCATCTATAACAAAAATGTGAGTGGGTTGCTTCGTGACACGCGCTGCTTTTGAATGCATGCCCAGCTTAAGGGACCCTAGCCTCTAGATATTAGTCCATTCCTCTTTGCATACCACAAGGCCATGCAATGAGGTTCAGAGGTCATATTGAGCCAAAAGCATACCTTGCCATGGAACTCCTTAGCATTCTCGTATATGACTTGGATCTCTTCTAGAAGGCGCTTATATTGTGCCTCAAAGGCCCCGTTGTCTGAATTAGCCTCAAAGCTATCCTGCAATGAACGTAAAGATCGGTGAGGTTTCCTGCTGAAGGTCTTGCTGCAAGATCCAGCATGGGCTCACCACCCAGCGCCTGTTGGTTTCTATCTTCCTGCTTAGGTCGGCTTTCTGGGTGTTGAGCTTCTGTAGGTAGTCTTCGTACTCCTTTTTGCCTTTTAAATCCTCTTTTAGTTCTGCACAGTGTGCGTTCCTTCATGTAAGGAACGTGGCTGCTTTGGTACTCCTGACTTAGATAGACCTTGGCTGTCTGCCCTTATCTCAACCTGCGTCAAGTTGCTTAAGTTTCCGACGCAAGCTTTCAGTAGTCCCACTGATGTTTGTAGCATTACTGTGCAGCTTGTTAACGTTCTGTTCGCTCGTAACATTCAGTTCGGTCTTCACACTCTTGACAAGTCGTCCACTGCTCATCGTGAAATACTTCAAAGCAGACTAGTACCGGTGGTAGTGAACATAGTGCTGTCACACACCATACTCTGTCTATGTCCTTGACCCGAAGGCGTCTTGATCCTTAAAGCCTCGAAGCTCAGAGGTTCCTGGCTGGGCTGTACGAAGTGAGAGTTGTACGTTGACCGTTGGACTTCTGCGATAAGCAGGCCTGTTCCTAAGATCCTATGCTATTCGTTGCCTGGCAAAAAGCAAGACTATGTGCTGAATTCAGGCAAGTGTTGAAGCACGGCTGCGTGCGGCCCAACCCAGGCGCCAGGGCAGGGGGGTGACTCAAGCGGGCTAAGAACCCCATCGGGTGAAGCTCAAGGAACACGGCTTCAACAGCTTATTGAGGTGCCAGCAGACCACATTAAGTTAAATTATGTGCTTCGGTCTGCATACGTCGGCTGTTTTGGAGGCGTTGCTGCCGGAGAGTGGCGAAGGCAGATGCCAGACCGAACCCAGACCGCCACCGCCAATTCTATACATGCAAACGCCTCCGCGAAGCAAAGTGTAGTTAATAGACCTACAAGCACAAAATCCACGCTAAACGTTTCCCGGATCTTGTCTAGTGAAATTGATGCTTCAAAGTACCTGAGCAAGCGCTGACATGTACTAGGCTCTCCGAGCAGGCGAGGACCAGTCGTCATCCCAGCAGGTAAGCGGTACCTTGAAGACAAGCCCGTACACGGAAGCTTTTGGGTGCAGTGAGACAACCTGGGCAAGCATTTTCATCAGCCTGAGGTCCCACCAACTCATCCAGCAGCCATCCAGCTAGCAGGGGTGAACAGCTGCCTGTGCCAATGCTGTCTCATCAAGTACAATACAATACAATACAAGTTGGGGAACTGAAACCCCTCCCGGCACTAGCCAGCAGGCCAACTTCGAGGCCCATGGGAGACTCATGCGCAAAGCCAACATTTTTTGTAATTGTACCATACCCTAACCACCTTTACGCCATTCAGCGTGCGGTGCGCTAATCCGCGTGGCAGCAATATGTACCCAAACACACTCTGGGTCGGAGCGGCCATTAGTGGGGTTCGAACCGAGCGCTTTAACCACTACGCTAAGATGCGTAGTTCTCTTTCGCGGGTCCCCGTTCGTGAGGCCTTGGTGCCTTGGTTGACATAACAACGACTATATAAGATGTCAACTGGGATAGAATAATGAGCTCATGCCAAGGTAGATGACTCCAGTGAACTTTGAGCCAACTACAATACATGAGACAGATCACTGCACAGCTTTCGGGCCGTGCAGCGCCCGCTGCATAACTCCATCTATCCAGTTTGTTAGTATGTGGAGAGCAAAATTACAATATAGCGTCTGTTAATGGGCCAATTGCCATGCCCACCCACAAATGAAAACATACGGCAGGACCATCACAGCGGATGCTTGGTCACATACGGACCGATCACAGCGGATGGCTGGTCACAACCACTAGTCAGGTATGGCTCTGTGACAGCTTGAAAGCGTTTGCATCAGCAAGCACAATCAACCGCTTAGCATGGACCAAAAAAGCCCTGTCCCTTCCTAATATGCATACAAGGCAGTGACCACTGACTGCAGGTGCAACCCCAACTCACTCATACCACAAACACAGCAGCAGGGTCAGCCAGGGCAGATCCTGTTTACAAAGAAGTGTGTTACCTACGCTACATACACATCCATCCGACATGGACGGGGACAGCACAAGTAAAAAAGCTCCCGTCAATCTTCATCTGCAAAGTAGCACACATGCAGTCTGACGAAGGACAATATGTTTATATGTACTGTGCACCTTTATGAAGATATACACATGCACTCTCATCAATGTAGGCAGCCAAGGAGCTTGCCGTGCAGTGCACACCTGCACATACAAAGCCCTGTGTGCTGCTGATGTACTCTAGCACCTTGCTGGACAACTTGAGTTCCACACTTCAACTCCAACTCTGCCTCCCAACATCAAGAAAGCAGCAGCTAGATATGCGCATTATTACTGTAATGCCATGTCACCCATCCCCATAGATATCTGGGCATTATCTCCAGACATCGCAGCCCTTCTAGCAACTAAGACCCATTGTTTCGTCATGATCTTGTCAGACACTCTAGCATGCACTGGCCCTGGGGGATAGCTCTAATGAGGGAGCCCTGGCATCCCCTTCACCAAGGCAGGGGCTCACATCCGCCTCAGGGTCCCTCAAAACATTGTATTGCACTTGAAAATGCTCAACTCCATGTCCCTTCCCTCCTTCCTGACCCTCCCCACCATTTGCATCTCCTTCACAACAGGCATACATGCAAATGCCTCCAGAAACCATAACTAGTGACACGCTAAAAGCAGGCAAGGTGCCTCCAAAGCCTCCAAACAGTAAGATGCGTGCTGCAGCTGCCCACACATCACTGGACAGCAGCGAGAGGTTCAATACCGTGGCCCCACCCCAAATAAGTACCCGAGGAACCAATGAGTAGAACATGAACAGTGCAAGTGCGAACGCCAGCAGAGGCCCAACGCTACTAACCTTCCATTGCAACTCCATAAGAGCCTTATGCTCCAGCACTGCCACCTGTGCACCACTGAACACAGCCCCAAAGCACCCGCACATGGCGAGAAGCTCTTGGAAGGGCACATCTTGCAGCAGGCGCTCCTGCAGCACGTTGGATACTGCGTACAGGCAGGCACCTAAGAGAACCAAGGCGTCTCCGAGCAAGGGGTTTGCTCCAGCCTCATCACTGCCTCTGTCAGAAGCAACCAATACCCCCAAGCCGGCTACGCACAACGCTGCTGCTGCGTACTGTGCATGCTGGTACCGTGTGCGCAGTATGCAATAAGATAGGACCATCACTGCTGGTATGGTGAAGCAATCCAGCAGGGTGACGCTTGTAAGGCTGGTGTATTGGTAAGCCTTGGTGACAAGGTAGTTTGCTTCAACATCTACCACTGCAAGAGCAGCGTAGATCCAGATGGGTTGCTTGAGGGGCTTTCTCCAGAGGAGGCGCACGGTGCCCCACACAACTGCCACTAGCACATAGTTGAAGAAGGACTGAAGGGTGGGTACATTGATGCCTTGGTCCGCTAGGTACTGGGAGCTGATACCTGTGGGATGGCATGGAAGGCAATAACATGGGATTACCTTCCAGTAGCCATGTTTGCTGCTGATGCCCAAATGGCCATGGCAGATGGTTAACTTTGGCACTGAAGGATCTCAGGCATAATAATGGCCCTAGTGACAACCCTATAGTTGCATGTCCAACATGCCGTGGAGATAATCAGAGCCATTGCCATAGGCACTCATGTCAACGAGTGATACGCAGAGACCCTGTTATCAGATGTGCCAACAGTACGATCGCAATCAGCCGTGTGGCACTGCTTAGGTATGGTCAGGGCTAGTCAGCAAAGGAGTCAGCAAGACAGTCAGCAGAGCAACTAGTGCAACCCTTACCAGTGACTGCCAGCCCCAGCGATAACAATTGTGCCAGGAGGACAGCTGCGCCTGTCTTATTCCACATGCTCCAGGTGAACAGGTTAACCTGCCTTGCTCCCCTCCCAGTTCCCCAACCGGCTTTCACTACATCACGACTTCCGGCCTTCCACACAATGATGACCCGCCCTACCTAGCTGAAACCCCTCTCGGCAGATGCCTTAACGTCAATTTGCTCTGTGACGCTGAACAAGGAGGGACCACCTGAACCTGCGCCTACATGGGGCCTAGCAACCAACTCACTCCAGATATGGTAAAAAGCAGGCAGCTGGTCAACCAAGTGCAGAGGCGACAGCTCACCAGAAGCAGGGCGCCCTCAGCGTTCTAGCGAGAGCTCCAGCCATTATATTTTGGCTGCCACTTCGTCACTTGGTGCCTAGAACCATGGGCCCCCAAATATCTTGGAAGTATCTTGAGAAGCGTGTGTTGTGTGTCACCTGGTACCGACTTGTTTGGACTGCCGCGGAACGCAATATGTCAGGCTCCAGAGTCTTGATCGCCCGCAGCCCCAGATACCTTTAACGCAAAGGTCTTGATGATGCCCTCGTGCGCCCTTCCAAAAGCAGTCCGTCAGTGAACCCGAAACGCAAGGAAGGCCCCGCCTGTCTGAGGCAGCTCACGCCACTTTTGACGTGATACACCTCCAGCAAGCGAAGGGTCCGGTGCTTTACACGCCGTCTTTCAACGTTGTATCTCCTGAGTATCTGCGGGAGTGCCTGCTCTTTGTTTGTTTATATTCGCTGCGTCCGTTATGGCTCCATTTGCTGACTTACCCCCGGTTGCTTTGGCCAACGTCATCTTGTGCTGCGACAAAGAGACCGTGCCAGCTTTTATCAGGACCAGCAAGTCAGTAAACAATGTTTGGGAAGACCCCCGCATGCTCTCCAGCTGGGTGGCCAAGTGGAGACCCAATCGGGGTTTCCTCGCAGCCTGCATCAGAGGTCGTACGGAGACTGTTCGGAGACTGATGGAGCTCCGTGGCAGGTCGTCTTTGCCCGTAAATGCTGGGCTAGTGCACGCAGCTACCTACGGGCATGATGAGGTGGTTGACGTGTTGCTACGTCAGGGGGCAGATGTCCACAGTGACAAGGACTCGGCCCTCAGGCTGGCAGCTCTGTACGGACACGCATGTGTGGTCAGGAAGCTGGTAGCAGCAGGTGCTGACGTGCGTGCCATGGACTGCCAAGCCATGGCGCTGGCCACAAAGCACGGCCACAAGGACATCGTTGACCAGCTTAGCGGAGTTGCAGCTGTCGCAGTGGCATGAGGTGGCAAAGTCATGACTAGGCTGCGTGATGGACTCCTCAAGGGCAGAGCGTACGGAAGCTGAACAGGAAGGACCGTAACATTGCTGGTGACCCTTGTGGTCGGTGGCCTGTCTGGCTTTCACAAGGCCTTTGGGAGGGGGTATGCAGGTGACTGCAAGAGCGATCGTCAGCGCCAATAATGGCTTTGAATTGCAAGGCAACACAAATGCCTCTTCGTGACTGGTTGTAAGATCTGCTGACACCGGCCAGCAGCATAACTGATCATACCTTACATTTGCTGGTGCTCTTTGTAAACGCACTGGCACAGTTTAATGCATGCAGGCTGCAGCTCAATGTCCCGTGAACCAGCCGTGCATTTGACATGATGTGTTGACATACAGTCGGTGCTTTCTGTATTGCATTGCTTGTTGTGATTTGGCAATGATGCTCTGGCAGGGAAGCATTATAGATGCTTAAGCTGCATTTTTTCTCGAATGGTTGCCTTACTTTGCATACACCCCTAGCCTGCAAAGCTAGCAGCTGGCTTGCTAGCTTAGCAGCAGCGGTGTCTTGTAGACGCGATACATTACTTAGGTGATGGTACCTCTGTTTCTCGTAGTTAGTGGGTTGGGGTAAGTGCCAGGGATTCAGAATGAGTGCAGAGCTGTGCAGGTCAGCTGCCGAAGCAGCGATCTGTTTTCGGCATATCTTGCTGTTGCCTGTGCATCGAAGGCTGACAGCTGGTTGACAGCACCAAAGTAAGCAAGATGAAGCATGGGCATGCATTTTCGACTTGTAGTGTTTAAGCTGCTTTGCATTACTCTGCACTGTACTTTGGGCTGATTGTGCAACTACTAGGTGGCACTTGCTCAGCAACACATGTGGATATTTGTGCAGCATGGGATACCTGCAGCAATGCAGGGGGGTGGGGGGGGGGGGGACGGATGGGTGTTTGTTTGGGATATGTTGCAGCTGTTAGCCATAGCTACCTGCAAGCTGATTGGAGTATGGCAAGGGAATACTGGGTGTGTGTGTGTGTGGTAGGTGGTGCTCATGCCACATGCTAGGCATCATCCTGCTGGGCATGCGTAATAGATACTGTGTTCTTGTAAAGGTTGATGTTGTTGTTTGTTTCTTTGCCCCATGGTGCAGTCTGTTTTGAAATGATTAGGGACATGGGACCGCAGTTTGGCAGGATGACTTGCCTGTTGTGTTTCTTCCATACAGCTGGGCTATGATGGATGATATGTTCCACTTCAGCATCTTTGTACCATACAGCACTGACTTGTTTCAGAATAGCAGTGAAGGTAGGCATGGCTATATCCGGGCTGTGATGCCTTGTGCTTCGTGTGCAAAGTGAACACGACCATGTCTGGTTCAGTTTGAATGAATTTGTCTCGTTTGTTACATGTTAATACTTGTATCTCATGTCGTTTCCGTGGATGCAATGGTCTGAAATGGCCTGCTTTGGTTGGTTAAAGGACTAAAGGGGCGGTGGGTTGCCCCAACATCTGATGCTGTCATAGTGGTTGATGGTGTGTGCATTTATTTTCATAGCATATGAAGTATGAGGCCCTTCGCCTTGTACTTTGATATTCAGAATGTGGACTTTGCAACGTAGTTTAGGATCATTCATGTGGTCGCTGATGCTGGGAGCATGTATGATGCCACACAGGACACTGTAGGCAATGGCCTCAAGACGGCTCTCCTGGTAATTCCGTTTGACAGTCAGATGTGCCAGCATGAAGTAGGCAGGAAAAATATGTGCACTAGGCACCCATCATGTGTGTCAGGCAAGTTGAGGGTGAAGAGTGCATGGCTTGCTGCGTTCCCATGCGCTCTTGCAAGTTCTTGCCAGTATCAAGGTTGTACTGTATCATTGGGGAGGGTATGTGGTCTTGAGATGTGTATTGGGTATGCAAAGTATGACGAGCAGTAGAGATGCGGCATTGCTTGTTTCCTTAATCTATCATATGTAATGAGGGAGTTTGCTCGTGACTACTGAGGTGAGCGAACTATGTGAACGCTTATATGTGTGTGTGAATCTTACATTGGCAAACCCATCGGCACGCGTGCGGTGCCACAGTTCACCACAGGGGTGGCAAAGCCACTAACACAGATAGAACCAGGAAAAAACTGGTCACCATCCACCAGTTGAACTCCATGATCATGCATGTTCAAGCAGATACAATGATGTAGAATACAATAATATGTAATCACTTGCGTTGGGCGTTGGAACTGGTTAAGAGAGACCACTGCACTGCCCTCTGGGCCGTGCAGCACCCAAGCATGACTCCAACCGTCGGCGTTGGAACTGGTCAGTGTGGATTGGACATATCCCATTTGGGCACAAGGCGAGATTAATAGAAAGCTGGAGTTTTTCTGGAGGTGCGAAGTTGTTCTGAAAGTGAGCGAGCACGAGCCCGCCTTGTTGTCTAGGATTTGTTGACGGATTCAGGAATCAGGACCCCGGCAAATCAAGCATGCTCGTCACTATCTCCTATCAATCAGCAGCAGAGATATTGGCCTTGCTCCAGCCGATGAAACCGTGCCCACATACAAACATACAGGCAGCGGTGGGGCGGGCATATGGCAGGCCGCCCGGCGCGGATGTGGCACACAAGAATGCCCCAAGTGAGGCAAATTAGGCCGGACGTAATGCCGGACATGCGCTCTGCCAAGAGCACTGAAGGTTGGTGCGCTTGCTAAGTGCCAGCCAGTGAAGCCGAATAAAGATCCCTTGGTACAAGGTTTACGAGCAGATGGGCCGCAACCACGCACGATGTAGCCTATCCATCACAACCATTTCAACGCCACAATAGGTTCAGGGCAGTGTTTGATTCTCCAAATATGCCACATCTTGAACTTAGTAGACCACCGCCTCATCTACACATGTGCACTTTGTCCCTAGTGTGTCCCCTTGACTATTCAACAAAGTCTGACCTCTTGCCATGCAGGGCCCTTGCCTGCTGTAAGGAAGGCTGATGATCGTAACTCGGGCATGTTAACATCACCCCAAACTGCCCAACAGGTCCACAAACCACTGACAATCCACAATCTCCTGTACTGCCTACAGGAATCCCCTCGCCAGCATCTGCACCACATCAGAGTGTCCATTAGTTGGAGTCATGTCCCAGGTGCTTCACAGCTGAAATTATGATACTATACTCCCATAGATTAGCCCTCCACTGGCTACCTGGTGCTGCTGCTTTGACCGCCGACATATGCCCTGTCGACCGCAAGCTATCCAGGCCATCATCCACACTACCACATGGAGAGGCTGGCACCGCACCTCCATTCAGCCTGTTCCACCACTGCATCCAGCCTTCTGCACGACCCCGGGGAGCCTCCTGTAGCTACTGCTGCTGCAGCTCCTCAACGCACCTGGGGCACTGGCAGGTGAAACCATAGGAGAAAGCCAAGTACTCCTGCCTGCTAGCAACATCTTGCTCACTGTCCATGTAGCTTATGGTGAGCTGCTCTCCAGCATCTATGTCCCTTGCAGCTGTAAGCACTGCCGTGGCATTGCCCCTTGGAAATGACACGTTTACATTTGGGTCACATGCGTGGTTGAAGAGGGATGCTGTGATGTAGATGGCGCTACCGGCTGATGTGTGGGGGTGCACAGACTGTGAAGCTGCGGCTGCTAGTTCCTGCAAGCAACAAGGAAAAAATAACCCTTTGGAGGCCTGACCTGCCGGCAAAGGACCTCAGAAGACCTCAGGCAGCTACTATCTTTCAGTATTGGTAGTTCCTCCTGAAGCATATGGTGTCGTATGCATTCGGTCGCATATTGATTTCATTATATGCCATAGGAAAAAGTGCCCCGCACCTCAAGCCATTACATAAGACACAGCGTTGGAAAAGAATACGGGTCGTTGTCCGCATGCCACATTAATAATGCCTAGACATGAGGTCCAGCAGCTAGGTGAATAGCACGCAAAACCTCCACCATCCCAATTTCATACTGACGACATTCCCGCGATTCTTCCATCTTGCTGTTCACAAGACATGTACACACTGACAGTTTGAGGTGTGCCGCTCAAGGCAATTCTACTACAAGTGGCTGCCTGTACTCCTTTCAATTGATATAAATCGTATGGCAAAGTACAAAATGTGACATAACAAAGCCTAATGGAGAGAAGAAAGCCGAGCTGCTGTTCTTGAAGGTGTTCAACAATCACTGTCAGTGCTCACTGTGCTACAGGGCATCCTCAGATGGACAGGAGCAATGATTGTGGCTTAGTAACAGGCTGATCCAGCCACCAGAGCCAACATGGAAGCATCAAATAACGGAAGAGCACCATATCAATCTGCAGTCGCAAATTATTGTCCATAGCAATAAAGTAGTGCTTGAGCACCTGGTTAAAATACTTCCGGGTAATGCAATATGTATGTGTTACTGCCAGCCACCTTCGCCAGATAGGAGCAGTGGTGCAACATACCAGAGTTCACAGGTTGCTGCAGGGACAGGAAAAACTATGGGCACAACTAGCACATGGCGCTTGCCAAACTTGCTGCCACCTGAGCAAACCCCCTGGAACAGCCAGGCTGGATGACGGCACCTGTCCCTCTAAAAACTGTCCCTTCGCTGTGGTGGTAAAGGGAACGCGTATCAGTCGAGGCTAGAGAGCCAAAGCAACGGAGTTACGCGTAAGTCGAGTTGCCCGCTGGTACGCATGTAGCACACAGACTTGTACGAGGAGACTGGTTCCAGGATCACTTTAATAGAACACTAACCCATATGCATTTCGGCAAGCTCCTCGTACAAGTCTGTGTGCTACATGCGTACCAGCGGGCAACTCGACTTACGCGTAACTCCGTTGCTTTGGCTCTCTAGCCTCGACTGATACGCGTTCCCTTTACCACGGCACCTGTCCCTCTAAAAACTGTCCCTTCGCTGCATGGCCAGAGGAGCACTCACCAGCGGGTTAAGCGATGTCACGCTGTCCACTCTGAAGATGTTCAGATGGAGGCGGGACAAGACAGACACATACCTGAAGGACAAATTCCATCAACCAGGTCAAGTCATGATCTCCTTCTGAGGTTATAACTTTGCTCGAGGCGTTATACAGTGGCACCTGGAGTATGAACAAACAAACAAACATCTACAGTGTGGCAGCCGCAAGAGGGCTGCTAGGTCGGACAGACCAAGCACAGCAATCAAGCAATCTTCAAGCTGAACGGTTGCAACGCGGTGTGAAGTCTCCTGTTGTTTCTTGCATGATGTATCGGAGGAACAGCCACCAAGGGTGATGCTCTTATGCATGCGTCTATCAAATGTTGGCCCTTTGGCCATCGTAACTTGATGGGATGCTTGGATGCAAAGCTAGAGAGAAGGACTCAGATGCAGGTGCACTGGAGAACTGTGTTAAATTGGTCTATGAGCTTGCAAGTAAGACTTTCATAACCTCCAGTATTCACTCTTGAAGCAATCCTGCCCAAGCCTGGGGCACCTGCATTTTCCTGTGAGTTGAAGAGGTCGATCTGTTGCTGACAATGAAGGGCCGTCAGCAAGTGATCTTGCCGCTTTGTAACAGCACAAGTAATCCCGCACCTTACCAATTGAGGTCCAGCTGAGAGACCATTGGTTGGAGCTGCTGTGCAAGGTCAGAGGGTGCTTGGTGTTGCAAGAACTGCTTTAGGGCTTTCTGCAGAAGAAAGAACGACTCCTGCCAGGGCTCAGGAGGGGGCGGAGGTATGTTGGCATGACACAGGAAGCTGAGGCTGGATAGTAAGTCTAGCTCGCTGGATGCTTTACGGGAAGCATGGGAGTGACTGCCTTGGCTGCTGCTGTGGCTGTGCGTGGTGAGCTTGCTGGTACTGCTACTCACATTGCTCTGTTGTTGCAGCGACTGTTGCAGGACTTTGCAGGCCAGGTGCGCTGCCAGCAGCGGGAACTTTTCCCCATATAGGGTGCAGTAGGCATACAGCTCTGAGAGGTCCAGTTGTGACATGACCATGGCATAATCCTGCCAGGCGGTTGACTTGCAGGGCTCGCTGCAGAACAGATGCTGTCCAGTGTCGGAAGGTCCTGCTGTTCCGGTGCCTGGATGAACAGCTCTTAAGCAATGCTGGCAAAGGGTCTTCCTGTGGACCGGAGAGGGGCAGCTGAGGAAGGGCTCCTCATGAAAGAGCCTCTGGCCATACTCGAGGTGTTCAGTTGCTAACAAACCCCTGCCCTGGCCAGGGATCTACAAAGAAGCCATAAGCTGTTGGAAGCAAGATATCATCACATGTAGCAGGTGCCACAGTGCTCCACCTTCGTGCTGCTGCTGTGGCTTGAATGGACTTCTGGACGTGCAGTAGTAAGTCCGCAGCAAGTCGCCGGCAACACACCTGAGACACCACAAAAGGCCCAGGCTGAAGGTGTACGGTTTTATTGTCTGATACAGTCGAGTAGGAAAGCGGCCAGGCAGCCTCGCTCTTACAGGTTATCTGTTTGGCGTAGATTATGAGTCGCTGGTGCTTGCGGTACAGGGTCAAAAGTTGCCGCATTTCATTCACACTACGGTTGAAGTCGTCATCACGGCTCTGAAGTCCGTAGCCATCGAGAGAATAACCAATCAGTCAAGTACGGGGAGCAGCGCAGGCTTTCATTTGCTCTCAATCTCTGTCGCGTGCAACCCAACACCAAGGTCAGTGTCGACTGGTGATTGTGTAGCAGCCGCCCTTAATACCTCACACGCGGCGTCCCAGAGACCCTGACGAGCCAGGCAATCGGACCCAGCGTCAATCGGACCTCAGTAGCGACTGGGTCACTCGGCTGTGTAGAACCCTTGTGCCGCTGTGAAGGCCAAGTGAAGGCCGACTCAACTTCCGCTGAGTCCATAGAAATTCCCAGACCAGCGGACACGCTGTCCTATATACCAGGCCACACCCAACCTGGGCTCTTATAAACACACACAATAACTGTAAGGCAGCAACGTTTCAAACGATAATGCAACTCCTCTGATGTTCTACGCGCGGCAGCATTCCGATTGACGCAACTGTCCAAAGTCTAGAAAGTCTCCAACAACCTTTTGCTCAGCTTCCTTGTGGAGGATTGTAAGCACCGGAGGTCTGTGTTGAAGTCGATCTGCGACAAGAAAGCTTATTCGAGGTGAGATACAGCCTGCTGAGGCTGTGCTATGCTAGTGGCCTTGGTCTTCCCTGTGGATGCTTCCAGATGCGCCAACCATGTGTTCCTTTCTTTGCACAATTGTTTCGGCCAAGACGTCATGATGCGCACACACTTACTAACTTCTCTCTGTCATTTTATTCCCTTGACAGGCAAAGTACTGCGGCAGCGCTGCTTCGGGCACAATGGCAGCAACCGAGCAGCTGGACTTCCTCCTTCCCAGCACCCTAGATGACGATTTGTTCAACGACGACTTCATGAAGTTCCTTTCTGACGCTGATTTCATGCCAGACGTTGGACCAGCTGAGCCAGCTACGTCCGTTGGTTCGGACTGCAGCAGCGAGCAAGGGCAGCCCACCTGCGCAGATGTCAGTAGCCGCTCAGAGTTCACGGCGCCTGCAGGAACCCTCCAGGGTGTTCAAATGCATTGTGCTCCTGTGATCACCACTGACAACATCAACTTTGGCTTTGACGTTGGCGCTGTGGCAGCACCGGTGCCTGGGCTGGTCACTCGAGGGTGCAGCTTGCGGACCTCCGCCACAAATCCATCCACCAGCAGCGCAGCAGAGACGCCCACATACAGGAGCTCACCGTCAAGCCAACCCAGCTCAAGCCAACCCAGCACAAGTGACAGTGAGGGCCAGTTGACCAGGAAGCAGATAGCAGCCAACAAGCGGAAGGCACCTGAGGTGGACTGGCGAGCCATTGAGGACCCAGCTGAACGGCGGCGGCAGCGGAGACTGGCCAAGAACCGTGTGACCGCTGCACGCTCTCGCGAGAGAAAGAAGGAGCAGTGGGGTGAGATGGAGATTCAGATGGCTGAGCTGAGAACAGAGAACCTGCAGATGAAGGCCATGATGGAGGCTTTGATGAGGGAGAACACAAACCTAAAGGAGCAGCTTGCTAGCCTCACTAGAGGCGCAAGTCTGACTTTCGCAGGGAACGGTCCCGAGCCTGCTGTGCTCTGGTGCTTAGCTATAATGCACTTGGTGTGCCGTCTTCCCTGTGTTAAGTTGGCCTGTATGGGTTTGGGTCTTCCCTTTTCATTTTCCCTGCGTTCATGGCAAGCATCTGAGGGGTCTTATGTTCTTGGCTTATCGCCATGTGTTACGAAATCTCCTGTGATCAATTGGTCTCTGAAGCAGAGTGATGCAGCAGGTGCAGGTCTAATGGCATATTATGTTAATCCTGAGGGGCTTGGAGAAGGTTGGGCAACCTGCGGGGTACATACTGTTAATAGTGTGGCTGAAAACCTAGTTGTGCACTTGACAAGAAAGATCATAGGTGGAGATGGGGTTGACAATAGAATGGTCAATAACAATACTATTTGGCAGCACGGATCAATGCTTGTGCATATGGTTTCTTGTTGGGTCATGTTTACTAGGTACAGGTTTTTGGGCATTGCATTGTGCTTTTGCTTGTCATGGCATGTGCAGACAATTTTGACTTTGTGCAGTCGTTCATAAATATTAAGCGAGGGGGTCGTCTGTTGGCCTGGGTATCCTTGTCCTGATAGTCTAGATATTGCTGGCTAGCAGGACATCTACCATTGTGATTGAAGAGACAGGGATTATTCTGGGATCTCAGCAGCAGACTCATGGTGGATCAAATGGATATGGGAGGCGCAGGAAGGCAAGCCAAGTCCTTAGGTTGGTAGATTGGGATGCTTTGCTGTCCCTCTTAATGGTATGTTGTGTTGTTTGAGGTGCAGTGTGGGGTGAAGGCGTTCTTTTGGTCTTTTGGGGCATCTGTCAAGGAAACTTAATGCCATTGTAATGTTTTTGTTTATTTGTTTTGTCTTCAAATTTACTACAGATCAGGATGCTGGAATGTGTCTAGGGCATGCTCACCTTGACCTGTAGCTGATATGAGCTTTGTGTGAACTGTATGCTTACGATTACGATTACATCATGGCCCCTCAAAGGGGGCGCCCGTACGGAGCCAACCTAGGCTCCATGGGCAGAAATACTGGAACCTGGTCCATCAGAAGTGAATGTCTCAGCAATATCACCTCTTGGTCCAGAAGAAAAGGTATCGAAAATACGACCTTGCCATTCATCCCCGAATAATGACAAATCAAAGTAAGGATTATAGTCCTCACATTCCTCCGACCTCCGAAATTCCATGCATTCATAAACAAACTTTGCAACTTGGAAACTTGGCTCTTGGTCCATGAACAATCTCACGTTGTCTGAATTATGCTTCATTGTACTAGAAGCTTCCTGGCAACCTCCAAACTGTGCAAACAAAACGGTATTATACTTCTCACGAATTCTATCATATGCTGGGCATTCAAAAAGAAAGTGTACCTTACATGACAGCAGGAACAGATCGGGGAATAGTAAATATGCAGCCTGGACAGTCTTAGATCGGAAGATTGCTACTCGCTAGGCCCGGCGCGGTGCTGGGCAACATCGAACAGACTACGGGGCGAACTTCGCAGTGCTGCTCTGCCACTTGCCATCATTCTTGTGAAAGCCCTGGCACAGTCCATTGTAGATAGCGAGCATCTAACATGTTTATTGCCCATGTACGGCTAGAAGCATCATTGGCTTTCGATGCACTGCGGACTCTAGCGCTGCGCCTGAGCCGTCAACTCAGGCAATGATCAAGGTGCTTCAGCAATAGGCATGCTAAAGGAATTATCTTAAAAAGGGTTTACATAGCTGCACGAGTCATTTAAGGTTCCCGGGGCGCCGGTTTCGATCGGGTCCAACAAGCTCATCGGTCAGTGCAGCACTCCGATTTCTAGTACCTGCCCTGGTCACTAGGTTTGAACTATGAGATAACATAGGCGGGCCGCAATTTCGGCAGTATGTTATGTTCACGCTTTAGCTCTTTGACTGGTCTGCTTGTCTCCGCCCTCTCACTTCAGGACGGGAGTCTGTTACATGTCAGCTGCCGGGGCTCTTTGCTACGGTCGGGAGGATCCTTGGGGCATTATGCATTACTCAACACAAAGCAGGGGGAAGCGCAGACCAATAAATGACACAGTGACTGCCTCAAGCAGGCTTGTGTCATGTAGTTATGCTGGATGGTACACGTCAACTGATGCAGGTACCCTTGTCGCCTACATGCTCAAAACAACTCAGTGTCCCAGGGGTGGCTGTCACCAGCCTACCCTTGATCCCTTGCCAGCCAGCAATTGTAGTCAGACCCTGTCCACTTCAACTGCAGTGGCTGACCAGTTGACCCAGCAACAGCAATACATACACTCAGACATACAAACCAGAAGTGTTTGTTTTGTTTGTTTATAGACCCGACCACACCGGGTGAGTGCCACACCTTACATGTTTGTTTGTTATAGACCCAACCAGAAAGTATCCCAGCTCAGTTCTGCCAAGGCAGTTGAGACCCACATTCAGTACTCACTCATTCAATATGAAGAGTTTGCTGCATCCTCTACTGGAGGTGCTGCATCAGCAGCTGCTCCATTAACTGCCTCTCCTCCCTTACCCTCCTCATTTGCTGCCGCCTTCTTCGCGCCGTTCTTCCTGCTCAGGACAGCTTCTGTGGCTGCAACCCTCTGCGCAAGCGTAGGCTGGACCACCATCCCAGGCTCTAAATGCAGCTGCATATCATGAGACTCCCAGGGGCATAGCATAGCTGCTAGCTCCAAACGCTCCTGCTCATTCAGCTTGCCAGTAGGTGATAGAAGACGCTCACGCACCTCAAGGTTGTCACCAACACGGGGCAGGACTGTGATGATGTTGTTGATGTTGGCACCATCCTGCACATGGCAAGAACACAGACCCACTTAGCTGCTACCACAGTTCATTGGCATCACTGTGTAAAATTTGGTCAAGACTAAAAGCCCAACATGCTTGCGCAGAGGAAGAAATGACATCACCGATACAAATATGTGTATCTTCAATGAGATGGATGTGGGCAGTGAGGGGCGGATTGGGTTGTGTCCTGGACACAGAGCACACGCCTTTTTCGGGCGCATACTGTTTAACCATAGGATCAGTCTGTGGTTCCCCTAGCATCTGCTGCAGCCATACCCCCGCAGGGAATGACCTGCTTATTCATGGGCATTTCGCGGCGATAGTGGCATAGGGATGATAGCTGCACACCTGCCTGATAGCCATTCCCTGAAACAAGCAATAGGAAAAGCCCGGTATGGAAAGTCTGCTGCCGCAAATCAACAGCAAATAAGATTGGATAGCAATCTGTACCAAGAAAAGGCCAGAATCGCCAATGTGTACAGCACATCAAATTGCAAGCAATCCATTCCATGAGCGTATATGGCAGCCAGCACACATGCTGCAGCAATGTGGCTCAAGATGGAATCTGCTTCTATGTAGCCTTCAGTCAGAAAGAATGGACAAAAGAGAGAGCAATCACTGGTAACAGGTCATGACACCAGTAACTGTGTCTGCCATGCCAAGCAGCACCTCCCGCCCTCTGGTTTACCACGTGCAGAGGGCTTAAGGTGCTGCTATCTTGGCAGAACCAGCACCCGAATGCCCATGTCATAGGGAACATGCCATATGGCCTGCACCTTAAGTTGTAATTAAAGCAGAACACATACCAAGCGTCTGCTGCATGCACTGTTGCCTAGGTCAATGTCTTCACTGTTGGCTCCATGCTTGTGTATTGGCAGCTCTTCGCCGAAATATAACTACATTTGCAACCAGACCCATGCCGATCCAGCAATCATCTCTGTTTATTTAAAACCCAGAATGGCTACTCCCAGCATGGGTGGGATTAGATTGGACTGAGCATTATGATACGAAGGTGCCGCAATACCCAAAAGAAACTGCACGGAATGCACTCCATCCCTTTATTGCATCTGTCAGTGATGGACACTTTCAAATCTTCCACACCATTACACAAATGCATTTCCTGGCACAACACCAACCTGATATGTTTCGTAGTCTGCACTTGCTGTCCACACACCATCCACCACAAACTTGAAGGGGTAGCTCCCTGGCAGCAGGTCTCGGGTCACTTCCAGCCGTTGAGTCTTAGGGTTGAAGGCTAGGTCCACCTTGCTGTGCCACCCCACATCCAGACCAGCCACCTGAAGCAAGGCAGGTGAGAACAAGGGAATCCAGGGCGTCTCAATGATAGATGTGGAAATGGTTCAAAAGTGTCATGTACGGTGTCTGTTGAATGTGGAGAGGATGTTGGCATTGAGGTGGTTGGGGTTTGGATGGGAAGGCACTATACATGAGGGAGGAAGGGAATGGAGAATACAGTCACAGCAATTGTGACTGCTAGAGTTATAAGCTACAGTCTCAAGCCGCTATACAGCACTTTCTGCTTGGTTTTAGTGGAAGAAGTTTATGGATGTGAGGGTTGCGACCTAGATGCCCATGGACACCCCACATGCTCTAAATCCATGAGATGAGGGTTACTGCCTAAATGCCCTTTTACTCAAAGACCATCTCTGCTACCCCAGCGGTGGGTTGCAAGGAGGAGTACAGGTGGGTTAAGTAGCTAGGGCCAAACAGATAGGCAGAACAGATACAATTCTGATGATATCAAGAACGACCCTTGGATTTCATCTCAATGAAGCAGGTGAAAAGCATGCAACCATAGCTGCCTTGTACCAATCAGCACCAAGCTGCAAAACACACTGCTGATCAAGCTGATACACACAGCTAATGATATTATGACTCTACATCCCCACCCACACACAACATACGTGCTCACGTCTATGCACGTCACCATTGACTACCAACAAGAGCAGCCGAATACCAGTAACCTCCTCAGTGTGCTAAGCCACAATCCTGCAAGTCTTGCAAATCGGTCCAGTACCTGCACACTTTCAGCTGTCCCTCTCCTGCGCACGGCGATGATGGTAGGCAGTGGCCCTGTGCCGGTCAGCAGGTCTGCTGTAGCTGCCCGGATGGACTCTATCCGGGGGCTGCACCTACGTTTGCCAGTCAGAGTCTCCAAGGCCTCATTCAGGTCCCAGCCCCTTAGCCAGTACATGTAGGCCAGAGCAGTTGCAGGTGCACGGCCCAGACCTGTGAAAGCGCAGTGAGTCACAAAACACAGTAGAAGCAGAACAAAAAGTCTTGGATTAGGTCCATTATGGTGGCATCATTTGAACGCTTCCTCGTACATTCAGTGAAAGAACTGAATAAAACTGAAAAGTACCGAGAGAGGGAGGGAGGGGGGGAGAGGGAGGGAGGGAGG